>JBBPCV010466342.1:7500-10000 GCA_037974505.1 Plocamopherus tilesii
GAATATGCCCAAGGGATTTTAATCGCAAACCAAATAAATAAGAAAACAATAGTTATTGACTTTTATTCTGATCTGCAGAGTCACAGAGCGATTTTGATTTATAACGAGACACGGAACACTGACAACTTCTGTCCTCATTTCAATGCCTTCCCCACCGCCTCCAAACTCTACCGTGTTGATGACACTGTATCTTTGGCACAGTTGAATGTAGAGGGAAGAGACTTTGGTTGCATCCGCTTTGATTTCAATATTTGACCATATCGTATTATTTCTAAATTGAATGGCAGTGATCTTTTTACATTGCAGATGGGTGGTTACCTCAAGGCAACAGCAGCGTTTGCTTGTGTCCCAGATTTTACTGAGTGATACCTTTAATGTACCGAGGCATTCAAGAGTTGGCACAGTGGGCTGGTCACCTGCTTGTCATTATTTATTGATCCATAGACTTTCCCATGTTTGAATTTCAGTCATGATGCTCTTTTCATGACCGAGTGCAGACAGGGTTCCCTACACCGTTACAGCGATAGATGAGAAGTTGACAATAAGACAAAACAAAATAAACAAATGTGGTAGAATTATATTATTCTATGTAGAAAGTAGGATCATATATTAGAGTCTATACGTAGAGGTTATGCTATATAAAGCCAATCCTCGGGTGTAGGGGTATTAAGTCTTCTGGTGTTTTTCAGTGTGACCTCTGGATATTTGCGAGATTATTTTATTATGTCCCGATATGCTGTGCAAAGACTGCTTTGAGGAATTATTGCAATGACGAGAGCTTCACTGCCATGCTTTGCTTTACCTTTTATCTGCTACTTTATAGATCTCTTAAACCTTTAAACCTCCCGAATCTTTCGTGTCAATACAATGATCTATATTTTGTGACCGTTGAATTTTTGTGAAGCAAGAAAAAAGAAAGCATCGAAATTTCAAACCAAGAAAACGGCACGAACTGCAAACAACAGACACGCTTACAGGCACGAATATCATTTCTTATGCACATATACACAGACAGTGGTCTTAGTGGCCCACGGTAGCACTTTGGACTCGCAACTGAAACGTCCTGGGTTCGAGTCTCGTTGGGACCATTGCGATTTAGCCTTTGGACAAGGCTATTTACACAAATTGACTACGTTTACGAACGAACAGATTTATAGAATAATATATATAAATGCACAACTGAAACAAAAAAAATAAATAAATAAAAGATACACTGAATATTGTACATCTAATACATAGGCAATGTAGTTATCTTAATCAAGTACATCCCCGATACATGAATCATGCTGCCATACTCCATACACAATGTTATTATTATTAATATTATTATTATTATTATTATTTTTATTATTATTATTTTCATTATTATTATTTTTATTATTATTATTTTTATTATTATTATTTATTCATTTATTTTTATTATGTTATTATATTATTATTATTATAATTATTATAATTATTATAATTATTATAATTATTATAATTATTTACTCACTTATTTTTATTAAGTTATTATTATTATTATTATCATTATTATTATTATTGTTATTATGTTTATTGTTATTATTATTATTATTATTATTATTATTGTTGTTATCATTATTATTATTGTTATTATTATTATTATTATTATTGTTATTATCATTATTACTATTATTACACATTTGTTTGATTTTACCAGGGACAGACGATTTGGCTTCGAGAATTGTGAGCAGCAATAGAAGCCTGGAGCCATCACTGGGTGCATGCAACTGTGTGCTGAGATAAATAATGTCAACATTACCACAAGTCATCTTGATTATTTGAAATGGATGTAATTCACGACTTACCGGAAGGAAATAACTTTTATATTAATTCAAATGAGGCCTAAATAGAGTCGATATTTGTATTTCTTTTTGACACAATGATTTATTCGACATATGTGGTGGGGGTGGGGTTTTCATGAAAGTTTTCACCAAAGACATTGGAACAGAAAAGACTCTTTGTTATCTATCAAATGAAAAGGGATTGAATATAGGACTGTTTTGATTCAACTCACAAGTGTAAACTAATCAAGGCTTAAATGGCCATAGCATAATATAAAGAAGTGGTGTTTGAGATATCGAATGTTATACAATAAAGTTCACAATAATGGATTTGGATTATGTCATATTTCAGGAAACTATTTGTGTGTATTTTGTTTGTGAGTGTGTGTGTGTGCGTGTGTGTCTGTGTGTGTGAATACGTAATTGTGTGGGTGAGTATTTGTGTGTATGTGCGTTGCTGACATGTTTATTTCTTAATAAGCAAAGCTAAATCAATGTTTATCATCCATCAAGCAAAAGACACTTGCATGAAACGGCAACGATTGGATAGGGGGATAAAAAAATGTAAACTTCGATCTCTTCATTATTATATCGATCACAGTTTAGAGCAATCATCTTTCAACAATGATTCAAAATCAGAATTATTATCTTTTTTCTTTCTCATCCTTTTTAGCAAGCTTTTTTCTACTGTCCAT
>JBBPCV010467453.1:5000-10000 GCA_037974505.1 Plocamopherus tilesii
GTCTGTAGAAAACATAACGTTTTTTAGTGAGAAGAACATCTGGAGTCTGTTTGGAGGAGAACATGTGAAGCCTGCTTGGTGGAGAATATGTGAGGTCTGTTTGGTGGAGAATATGTGAGGTCTGTTTGGTGAAGAATATGTGAGGTCTGTTTGGTGGAGAATATATGAAGTCTGTTTGGTGGAGAATATGTGAAGTCTGTTTGGAGGAGAATATGTTAAGTTTGTTTGGTGGAGAATATGTGAGGTCTGTTTGGTGGATAATATGTGAAGTTTGTTTGGTGGAGAATATGTGAAGTCTGTTTGCAGGAGAACATGTGAAGCTTGCTTGGAGGAGAATATGTGAGGTCTGTTTGGTGGAGAATATGTGAGGTCTGTTTGGTGAAGAACATGTGAAGTCTGTTTGGTGGAGAATATGTGAAGTCTGTTTGGTGGAGAATATGTGAAGTTTGTTTGGTGGAGAATATGTGAAGTCTGTTTGGTGGAGAATACGTGAAGTCTGTTTGGTGAAGAATATGCGAAGTCTGTTTGGTGGAGAATATGTGAAGTCTGTTTGGTGGACAATATGTGAAGTCTGTTTGGTGGAGAATATGTGAAGTCTGTTTGGTGGAGAATGTGTGAGGTCTGTTTGGTGGAGAATATGTGAAGTCTGTTTGATGGATAATATGTGAAGTCTGTTTTTTGGAGAATATGTGAAGTCTGTTTGGTGGAGAATATGTGAGGTCTGTTTGGAGGTGAATATGTTAAGTCTGTTTGGTGGAGAATATGTGAAGTCTGTTTGGTGGAGAATATGTGAAGTCTGTTTGTGGAGAATTTTTGAAATTTGTTTTTGGAGAATATGTGAAGTCCATTTGTTGGAGAATATGTGAGGTCTGTTTGGTGGAGAATATGACAATGTGAAGTCTGTTTGGTGAAGAATATATGAGGTCTGTTTGGTGGAGAATATGTGAAGTGTGTTTGGTGGAGAATATGTGATGTCAGTTTTTTGGAGAATATGGGAAGTCTGTTTAGTGGAGAATATGTGAAGTCTGTTTGGAGGAGAATATGTGAGGTCTGTTTGGTGGAGAATATGACAATGTGAAGTCTGTTTGGTGGAGAATATATGAGGTATGTTTGGTGGAGAAACTGTGAAATCTGTTTGGTGGAGAATATGTGAAGTCAGTGTTTGGAGAATATGTGAAGTCTGTTTGGTGGAGAATATGTGAAGTCTGTTTGGAGGAGAATATGTGAAGTCTGTTTGGTGGAGAATACGTGGTCTGTTTTTTGGAAAATATGTGAAGTCTGTTTGGTGGAGAATATGTGAGGTCTGTTTGGTGGAGAATATGACAATGTGAAGTCTGTTTGATGGAGAATATATGAGATCTGTTTGGTGGAGAATATGTGAAGTCTGTTTGGTTGAGAATATGTGAAGTCTGTTTGGTGGAGAATATGTGAGGTCTGTTTCGTGGAGAATATGTGAAGTCTGTTTGGTGGAGAATATGTGAGATCTGTTTGGCGGTGAATATGTGAAGTCTGTTTGGTGGAGAATATTTGAAGTCTGTTTGGTGGAGAATATGTGAGGTCTGTTTGGTGGAGAATATGTGTATTCTGTTTGGAGGAGAATATGTGAAGTCTGCTTGGTGGAGAATATATGAGATCTGTTTGGTGGTGAATATGTGAAGTCCATTTGGTGGAGAAAATGTGAAGTCTGTTTGGTGGAGAATATGTCAAGTCTGTTTGGTGGAGAATATGTGAAGTCTGTTTGGTGGAGAATATGTGAAGTCTGTTTGGTGGAGAATATGTAAAGTCTGTGTAAAGAAGAAAGCTCGCAGTTTAATGTTAAGAAGAATTCTTGAAGTCTTTGAAGAAGTATATTATTATAATTTGAAATCTTTGTGAAGAATAATGTCCGAGGTCTGTATGAAGAATAATGCTTGAAGTCTGTAATAAGAAGATTTTCAAGGTCCCTAAGCAGAATATTGTCACAATCTGTAAGAAGAAAAATGTCAAAATTCCTGTAGAAAGAATGATGCCTGAAGTCTGTAAGAAGAATATTGACAAAATCTGTCAAAAAAATTGTGCCAACATTCTTGTAGAAAAAATGATGCTTGAAGTCTGTAAGTAGAATATTATCAAAATTCCTGTTTAAAGAATGATGCTTCGTCTGTAAGGAGAATAATGCCAAAGTCTGTAAAAAGAAGAGTGCCTAAAGTCTGTAGGATAAAGAATACCTGAAGACTTAACGAAAAAGAAGTCCTGAAGTCTACAAGAAGTACGCGTTCTCTTTCAAGGCGATAAACTTGAAGCAAAATTACAAGACCTGCATTTCAGCTCCACATTACAAACGGAAGATACAGGCTTCCTGTACTGCAGCTATTCTTTCCTTAAGTATTTAAAGATAAAACAAAAACTGGGATTTGGGCGTACCCTAAAAGAAGGTGCTATACATTACCAGCAACCAGTATCTGCATCGTTTGGAACTGAAATCTGAAATCAATCTAAAGATAGCTCTGCCACGCGTAGGGGAATTTTTTTTTTTTTTTTTTTTTTTTTTTTTGTTGGAATTGTTGTTCTTCTCATGGAACAATTCCATGTGGAAATTATGATGACTATCTGTACAATTGTACTGCACTCAATTACTTATGATAAACACAGGTAAAAACCCGTGTGTGACATTTCGTCAGTTCAATATTACGATATTACGAATAGCAGAATTATCAAAAAGTGGATTGGTAAGAGCTGATTTCCATTCCATACACCAACGATCCAAACCACACCCCCTCACTCCTAAAGAAAAAAAAAATTAAAGCAGCAACAATAAAAAAAAAAAAAAAATTCGGTTACTCATTTCACACGAACTGAGCTCCATCTTGACACAGCCATGTAAAAAAAATATACTGCATGAGAACACATCTTGAACTAACTGTCATTGCCCTATACGTCTGTAGACAGGCAGGTGACCTTGAGACTTGTAAAGTCGAATGGGACAAAGCTTCAAGGTCAAATTCATGTTGCTCACACGCGTTACCGACTCGTGGGACTAGCGACACATTTTACATTGCAAACGATGAATTTAGAGCTGGACTGGAATTTGCCTTCCACAATATTGGCCCCTTGCAATATCATTATAATTCTGTCTCTCGTTTTGTCTTTTAAGAAGTTGCATTTGATATTTTTTTCGCTATTAATGTTTGATATAATATAGTCAGCTCATACTTAAATATTTTTGATATTAATTTACACTGTGATGTTATTAGTTTACTGCCTTCATTATAATGTCAATTCTAGCCTATCTTCTAATCACGTGACTTAAAGACAGTGTCTCTCTATGGCCGTCATTTTCTAATCACGTGACTTACAGACAGTCTCTCTCTATGTCCATCATCTTCTAATCACGTGACTTAAAGACAGTCTCTCTCTATGTCCGTCATCTTACAATCACATGACTTAGAGACAGTCTCTCTCTATATCCGTCATCTTACAATCACGTGACTGAAAGACAATCTCTCTATATAACCGTCATTTTACAATCATGGGACATAAAGACTGTCTCTCTCTATGTCCGTCATCTTACAATCACGTGACTGGAAGACAGTCTCTCTCTATGTCCGTCATCTTACAATCACGTTACTGAAAGGCAGTCTCTCTCTATGTCCGTCATCCTACAATCACGTGACTGAAAGACAGTCTCTCTCTATGTCCGTCATCCTACAATCACGTGACTGAAAGACAGTCTCTATCTATGTCCGTCATCTTACAATCACGTGACTGAAAGACAGTCTCTATCTATGTCCGTCATCTTACAATCACGTGACTGAAAGACAGTCTCTCTCTATGTCCGTCATCTTACAATCACGTGACTGAAAGACAGTCTCTCTCTATGTCCGTCATCTTACAATCATGTTACTGAAAGGCGGTCTCTCTCTATGTCCGTCATCTTACAATCACGTGACTGAAAGACAGTACCTATGTCCGTCATCTTACAATCACGTGACTGAAAGTCAGTCTCTCTCTATGTCCGTCATCTTACAATCACGTGACTGAAAGACAGTCTCTCTCTCTATGTCCGTCATCTTCTGTCATCTTACAATCACGTGACTTAAAGACAGTCTCACTCTATGTCCGTCATGTAACAATCACGTGCCTGAAAAACAGTCTCTCTCTATGTCCATTATCTTCCAATCACGTGAATTAAAGACAGTCTCTCTCTATGTCCGTCTTCTTTCAATCACGTTGGAACTTGTTCATCTTCTTCTTGCCTGGTGAAAAAACAAATCACTTACCTTATGTGTCAACGAAATGCAGATTCTATGTAGCGAAGTTAAACATCGACGGTAATGAGGGGTGTTTTGGGAAAGATAATTTTCTTCAAAATGATAACCATCCATCTAGATGTCAACGCAGACCAATTTAAATATGAAAAACATAAAAAAAAAAAAGAAAAAAAAAGAAAAAGAAAAGAAGCCCAACAAAAACCATAAAAAGCAAACCAAAAAACAACAACAAAATAAAAAAAAAAACAACAACAAAAAAGCAAATAAAACAAAACAACAACAAACAAACGACAAAACAAAACGCGACCAAAGAGAAAAACAAAACAAAACACCTAAGCAAAAAAGACTAACAAAATAAAAAAAAAAAAAGAGAAAAAACAGACCAAAACAAAACGAACAAATAAGAAACAAACAACAACAAGACAACAAAGCCAGCAAACAAATAAAAACAATGCAAATGAAAAAAAAATTAATAAAAAAACGTATCAAAATCCCCTGCCCCTCTTTCTTTCCACCGCCAATCCCCCAAAATTACCCCCTTCCCCCTCCCCAAACAAAAGGCAAAACGAATAAACAAAAATAAAAAGCCGAAAAAGCATCATCATCATCACCATCATCATCATCATCATCATCACCATCATCCTCATCATCATCACCATCATCATCATCATCATCATCATCATCATCATCATCATCTTCATCATCATCATCATCATCATCATCATCAACAACAACATCATCATCATCATC
>JBBPCV010468564.1:0-10000 GCA_037974505.1 Plocamopherus tilesii
GTTAGCGTTGGTGTTAGTGATGGTGTTACTAGTGTTAGTGTTGGTGACGGTGTTACTAGTGTTAGTGTTGGTGTTAGCGATGGTGTTACTAGTGTTAGTGTTGGTGACGGTGTTACTAGTGTTAGTGTTAGTGTTCGCGTTAGTAATGGTGCCATGACTATAAAACTTGACGACCAATTCATGCTCATCCATCCACCAGAATGAAAATAAAAGTCAAAACAAGGTAGTGGTTGATGTGAAATGATTTATTAACCCTACCAAAACCATAGTCAGAGCTTGGTAGTGGTAGATGTGAAATGATTTATTAACCCTACCAAAACCATAGTCAAAGCATGGTAGTGGTAGATGTGAAATGATTTATTAACCCTACCAAAATCACTTTGGTAATCATAATAACATTATACATCTTGTAACTGTAAAATAATACTGATTTGAAAGAGGTGAATGGATGTGATACTGACAACTGACCGTTTGGAAATTGAAAGCTCTTCTCGATGCAAATTGAAACAACACGTGAATTTTCAAACATTCGAAGAAATAATTATTGATGATGATTATGTCAAAACAACATAACATATAATTTAAATAAATATATCATGTTGTAGATCTAGATCGATATTGAAAACAAACAATACAGTGCATCATAGATAACCTGTACATACAAAACTCAAACTCCAATTCAAAAACATCTTGTATAATTATTAACATTATGTTGCGTTTTTTTTTGTTTGGGGGATTTTTTTTTTTTTTTGTTAGTTTTTTTTAATGATTGTTTTGAAATAAATTAATCTCAAAATAACTTTTTTAGTCAGAGGAAAACCAAAAAGTGGAATGTGGAGTTGTCTACACTCTTGTCAGTTTGAACTGCGTCGTGTGTAACGTGTGGATCTATACTTTTAGCTTAGCTATGATCTGAAAGACCATGGCATGATGATTGTGAAATGCTCATGATTAGAATTAGACAGAAGGTCTGGGCCAATATTGCCGGTATCTAATTTGGAAATCTTGGCCTTTACTCAATCCCAATGCTTTCAACATGTCTATGGTGCACTGTAAAACTTTTAGATCTAGTCTCCGTTTGAATTCATCAATGTGCATTAAAATCCAATGTAATGCTTTTGTCATCAACATACTAACAATTCAACAAATTGCATTTGTAAACAAAGAACACTTTTTAAATGCCCACATCAACACTTATTTTGTGCATCAAGTTCAAGGCCAATCGGTCTTACTCATTTTTTTTTCTTTCAGATATCTCGTAAAGTATGAAAAGAAAACTTTCTTATTTCACTGTTTTGAACTTTAGAAACAATTATATGAAGAGCTTTCTTCAAATTTAGGGAAAGAAATCTCTTTCCCCATCATACCCTCCAGACTCTAACCAAAAATTTAACACCTCACCACAAACAAAAATTTGAACTGAACAAAAACATGATTCTGGCTTTTCTTTTCTTCCTTTGCTACATTTCTCAGACAAAAGTGTTTCCAAAATTGGTAAAACAACATAATAATATTAAGATAAAGCTTCAATGCAAATAATTCATATGGCAATGATAAAAGTCAATAATTTAAATAATAATATGACACAAACTCAAACATACGACACCAAAGTACCAGCTTATAACCTTGAGGTATTTCTATAAAACGCTGATGGCATTGTCCGTTGGGTTTTCTTGTTTTGTTTTGCTTTATTTTTTGTTTGGTTTTTTTTTTTTTTTTAAGGCTCATTTTTTTGCTGGACTTTTTTTTTAAATCCATCTTCAAGGTACTTATTTCACAAAAACAAAATTGAGAGTACATGTCTGTGTGTCATATACTAATATATGTACATATGTATATTATTTGTGTACAACAATATGGCATTTCATGCTGCACAATGCAAGAAATATATATTGACTTGTCACCAGAGATAAACAGATTTCTATTTGTTTTATGTACTGCATTTACATTCAAGGGCCTTCACTCCTTTACATCTACTTTTACTTTTCATTTCTCTCGTTTGAGCTCTCATCCCTTTCCAATGTTGTTCCCTGCTGCAACGCAAGTAGGAATGTAGGAATGTAGGAATGTCGGAATGTCGGCCTCTTGTATAAATGTTTATCAATCATAGGCTTCTTTTTTTTTCCTTTTTTTTTTCTTTTTGTTTCAGGGGGCAGGGAAGTATGTAGAACCAGCAGGGAAAATATGTTTATTTAATTATTTACATAATATCATCATATCATAAGCTACAATAATATGTATAACTCATTATATTAAATATATTATACTGATATAAGTAGGCATTTTAATACTTTTCATAATATAATAATATATGCATAATATATATATATTATTTCCTTGCATCTTCATGAAATGAAATATGAATTTTTCAATACATAATTTTTTTTCAATTTGAAGAAGGGAGATAATGAGTTTGAAAAGACAAATTCTTCTTAACTTCCAACTTTTTGAAAAGGCATTAAAAGCCCAAACAAAAAGACACCCCCCAAGAAACCCCACCCCTCCAAAAAAAAAAACCCAACAAAAAACAAAAAAACAACAACAACAAAAAACCCCAAAAAGAAAAGAAAAATCCTCATAACAACAGCCAACTAACCCATATCTATTTCAAGAAAAAACGCAAAACCAACACCACACTTATTCTCATCAAGAATTTGCGGAACAATCCAGTTGTTAATTGTAACCCCCCCCCCCCCCTTCCCCACTCTTTTCCCCAGGAGTTCACTCTAGCACTCACACTACACAGTCAGAATATCCCCTCCACCCCCCCCCCCCCAAACACTTCCCAGCCACAGAATCCTCTTTCCTGCATTTCTCTTAAGCCGCCCCTATATTCCCATTTCCATCACTCACGCAAACTCTCCCTCTCACACACAAGCAAACACACACACACACACACACACACACACACACACACACACACAAACCAAACCCAACTTGACCCTTCAGCATCAAACCGACCTCCACTTCAGTTTTTCAAAATTAATTTTTTTCTCATGAGAATTTTCCCAGCACGTGACAGGGTCGGAAAGCGACTTAAAAGCAGGCGCTATCAAAAATTACCTTTGACCCCGTGGACATGGGGGGCACTTGGTTAACCTGCTGTCATTTAAAGCTTTTGTTCTGCTCTCATCACTTTTGATAACATGAAGTCGTCAAGAGCAAGTGTTCCAATTTGTCAATTATAAAATAATTTTATCGAAAGCATAATTTGTTTGTTCCAAGTTTTTACTTTTGTAAATCCCGCCACACACACACATCATACCAGTGCCAATCCCAGCGGATTGAAAAAAGAAAGAGTCTCACATAATACCGAGAGATATATAGTTGAATATTAATAAAAAAAAAAAAAAAAAAAAAGAATCACAATTCCGGAAACTGAACTTCTATGGTATAGAGAACATATTTTAAAAATACCAACCCTATGAAAAGCAAATTGGCAACGAAAAAATATAAAGAAAGTAAAAACAAAACCACCCCAATCCAAACAAAAAATCAAACAAGGGAGCAAATACAGAGCGAAACAAATTTATACATAAATAAAGCAATAAACCCCCCTCCCCCAACCCCATCACACGAAAATTAAAAAACAAAACAAACAAACAAACAAAAAATCAAAAATCCAACAAACAAAAAACCGAAAACAAGAAAAATAAAAAATAAACAAACACAAAAAAAACAACCAAAAATACCCAAACCCAAAACAACAATAACAACAACAAAACAGAAAAAAACAACAATAAAAAACAAATAAAAAGAGACATCAACAGCATGAGCAAAAAACGGAAGCAACAACTAAAAACAAAAAGAAGAAACAAAAAAAAACAACAAAAAAAAAACCAAACAAACAAACAAACAAACAAAACAACAAACAAACAAACAAGCCAAAAACCGCAAAAAGACGACAAAAACAGAAACATATCATCAGTATGCCACATTCGCGTAACTTTTCTTTCCAAAGCCCTATGTTCATCTTTTGCCAAATCCCTCTGGATATCTTTTGCAAAAATGTCCACGATTTCGTAGCAATGATATTGTAGGCCTTCTGCGTCAATGTTGACGATCTTGTAGTAATAGTGTGATAGGCCTTTTGCGTCAATGTCATAGTAATGGCATAGTAGGCCTTTTGCGTCAATGTTGACGATCTTGTAGTAATATCATTGTAGGCCTTTTGAGTCAATGTCATAGTAATGGCATTGTAGGCCTTTTGCGTCAATGTCATAGTAATGGCTTAGTAGGCCTTTTGCGTCAATGTTGACGATCTTGTTGCAATGGTATTGTAGGCCTTTTGCGTCAATGTTGACAATCCTGTAGCAATGGTATTGTAGGCCTTTTGCGTCAATGTTGACAATCTTGTAGCAATGGTATTGTAGGCCTTTTGCGTCAATGTTGACGATCTTGTAGCAATGGCATTGTGGGCCTTTTGCGTCAATGTTGACGATCTTGTAGCAATGGTATTATAAGCCTTTTGCGTCAATGTTGACCATCTGGTAGCAATGGCATTGTAGGCCTTTTGCGTCAATGTTGACGATCTTGTAGCAATGGCATTGTAGGCCTTTTGCGTCAATGTTGACGATCTTGTAGAAATGGCATTGTAGGCCTTTTGCGTCAATGTTGACGATCTTGTAGAAGTGGCATTGTAGGCCTTTTGCGTCAATGTTGACGATCTTGTAGAAATGGCATTATATGTCTTTTGCGTCAATGTTGACGATCTTGTAGCAATGGCTTTGTAGGTCTTTTGCGTCAATGTTGACGATCTTGTAGAAGTGGTATTATACGCCTTTTGCGTCAATGTTGACGATCTTGTAGAAAGGGCATTGTAGGTCTTTTGCGTCAATGTTGACGATCTTGTAGAAATGGCATTGCTAAGCCTGGACTAGTATTCTAAGAGAATCTAGATGCTCAACCACACACACTCCCTTTCCCTCTGATCGTTGTCTCTTCTAATTGAAATTACAGTGGTGAACTGTTCAATAAGTCTGGGGTAAGAGAAGTTGTAGGGTGAATGAAGTCGAAATATTTTTTGGTAGGAATTGAACTTTGCCAAGGCGAAGGCCTATTATAATATTATGGCCTGATCTTTCCAATTTTAACCACCGAGGGTTCTTTTTACATTCACAAAGGCACACGGGACCCCCTAGTTTATCGTCCGTCTCCATCGGGACTAGGCACTCATTTATTTATCCTGCCTACCACATGAAAAGGAGGCGGGGAAAACCCCGAAAAACCTCGAAAAACCCCGAAAAACCCCGAAAAACCTCGAAAACCCCGAAAAACTAGGATTTCAAAATTAAATTCAGGCCTGCGGAAACGAACCCGTGACCTTTGGCTTGGTGGTCGAGTGGCCTGCTGAACCACTGTCCTGTCCGCAGCCCAACCGATGACCAACGAGAAGGCTGGAAAAAGGCAGGGAGTGATGATAACATTAAAAGGGGGGGGGGGTGTTGTTATTGTTGTTTTGTTTAGTTTGTTGTTGTGTTGTTTTGGGTTTTTTTTTTGTTTTGCTTGTTGTTGATGATGATGACGATGACGATGACGATGATGATGGTGATGGTGATGGTGATGGTGGTGATGGTGATGGTGATGTGATGATGATTTTGGTGGTGGGGGTGGTGGTGGTGGCGATGATGATGATGATGATGATGATGATGATGATATGATGATGATGATGATGATGATGATGATGATGATGATGATGATGATGATGGTAAAGAGGTAAATTGTAAAAGATAAAAAAGTAAATAAATCAATTAAAATGTTTTAAAAATAAATACATATATATTAATGAATAAATGAATACCTAAATAAATAAACAAATAATAAATATATGATAATAATTAAATAAATAAACAAATAAATAATAATAATGTATAAATAAATAATAAATAAATAAACAAATAAATAATAATAATGTATCAATAAATAAATAGATAAATAAATAAATAAATAAAATAAATAAAGTGGAGTACAGTCACAGATTTCTGATGATAGTGAGCCATAGGGCAGCCAGCATAAGGTAGTAATGGTGCTGTGATTTAGGAATGGCACATATAACGCGACTTTTCCTCTTTGTTTTAGTTGGAGTTCATGAACTAGATCTAGATCTAGAACTGTTTGTTTTGTTTGTTGTTGTTTTTTTTTTTGGTCTGTTTGCCCGTTGTCTTTCAACGTTTTTATCTGCTGTTTATTTTATTATAATATTACACATTGGAGTCTCTCGTGTTAATATTAATCGTGTGCTGGTGTAGAGGGTTTGGTTTGGTTTTGTTTGGGTTGTTATTTTTTCATTTGTTTTGGGGTTGTCGTTTCTTTCCATGCGTGTTTAGTTGAGAGTGCTTGCAAGTTTGTTTGGTATATTTTGCTGTAGTTGTTGGGTTGTTTTTATTGTTTTGGTTTTTTTATTTTTTGTTGGCTTTTTACTTTGTGTGTGTGGGGAGGGTGGGTGTTTTCTTTTTGTTTCTCTTTTGTTTTGTTTTGTCTTTTTTGTTTTGGTTTGTTGTTTGCTTTTTTTTGTGTTTTTTTTTAGGGGGTTGTTTTGGGGTTGTTGTTGGGTTTGTTGTTGTTTTTTTTTTTTGTCCGTTTTTTCTTTGTTTTGTTTTGTTGTTTTGTCGCTTTTCATTATTTTTTCCTTTTGGGGGAGTTGGTTGGGCTTTCTATATCTTAAACTCCCATCATTGAGCAATAATTATTAACTAACAACTAAATCTTGCGTGAAATTTCGTGCTTGTCGGTAAATTGACACAAAAAAAAAACCAAGGCATGATTGAAAATAAACACAAAACAAAAAATAAGAAGACAAGGAGACGGAAACAAGAAAGTGTTGGAAAGAAAAGAAGTTTAAAAAGACGAACTAACGGAGAGTGAAGTTTCATGCAAGCTCTTATGAATTTCAAAGTTCTCTACATCGGAACCCGACTTCTGTATCCTATGATTTCGTAGAGGGCTTTGCAAAAACTAACATTGACAGAAGAAAAAATGAAGAAATAAGCCCCCGAATTAGAAAGCCCAAGGAAGCTAAGAATGCCATACAATAGGTCATTGACTCTGAAATAATAATCGACAGACATGCAGATACTGGCCGGGGTAATCAGCACAGAGTAAACTCCGAAAACAGTTGCAAAGAATTTGATGTTTTTCCAAGACGTGTTGAAATCATGTAGGTGGGTCTGAGGGTAAGACGGCGCCCCCTGCAAACCACGTCCACGGGATTTTGCCTTCGCAGTCTCTTCAGGAGTGTTCAGATCGTTCATTAAAGCATGCAATTTCGTCAAGGATAAAGTCTTCTCCCATTCCGATTCGTCATCCTGGGACGGGCGGGTACTGTTCGAAGATTCCTCTGCATATTCCGTTTTCGTCGTTGGCCTGAGTGAGTTGATCAGTTTTCGATGTTCTAGGCCGTCCGCAAAATGATAGCGTACGTCACCATGGTAACGAATAGTGAGGCAGAGTAGAGGGGGGCGTTGAAGTACACGACATACTCCACTGGCATCACTTCGGTGACGTCACACTCATCGTGATGCTGGAACATGTCTATGAGAGTGAGAGGCCAGGTGATGTACAGGACGCCAGAGATCCAGATGCATACGATGGTGGTCCTTGCACATTTACGGTTGAAGTGTTGCAGGTAGAAATAGGGCGACCTGATGCAAACGCACCTGTCGATTGATATGACCATCAAATGTACTATGGAGATTATGACTGAACCCATGGAAATGGATATCATAACCGCGCATATTCCATGATAGCGGCGCTCGTAATGTTTTTTCACAATAGTCACGAGGATGCTTGCATCTGTTAAAACACACACGCCCACAAGTAGGTCAACGACGGCTAGTGAAGTAATATACATGTTGGACACCGTGTGCAAGGATGGCGTCTTCAGAATGACCCTTATTAACAGAATGTTGACTATGATGATGACCAAGGCAATAAGAAAAGGCACAGCGACCCATGTTCCGGAACGTAACATTTTCTCTCGATCTCTTTACACCGACTCCTTTTCCAGATTGTCCACACCGGAACTGGCGTTATTTTCTTTTCTCCTCCCTTGTACAGTAAAGACTGTGGTGCATCTCTATTAGAACATGATGGCTTGGGGTGTATTCTAAATGTTTATTCTAAAGCGTGTCTGTGTACGTTTATGCAACTGTTCCCATGTAGTGAATGAAATCTGAGTGACAGAAAAATATTTCAATATTGGAATTGGAAAATCGTACAGTATATTTTAATTTGTTATAGTTGTTATTGTTTTTGTTGGTGGTGGTGGTGCTGGTGGTATAAAATTTCGGAATGTTTATGGTGATATAATTTATCTATAGATTTCAGACTTGATTATTTTAAACAACAGGAAGAGATTCATATAAAGGTAAATTGTATCTGAAAATAGAATTTGAGAACTACCTCCATAGTAGACGTTTCCCAGAAATTTGCGTCCAAGTCACTCGCTGATAGCCTGTAGAAAGCTAAACTTCTTTCGATGTGAACTCCAGATCAAAGCGGTTTCTTCAACGTTCATTTTATTGATGACAGCCAGCATTCATCTTATGTATGATAATATGTTCCCATAATTTCAACATGGGGAAAAAAGGTTGCACCAGGTCTGGACTGATTTTGATATCCCTAGAAAAGGTATGCGAGACTGATCAATGTGAAACTTGGCACATTTCCTCCATACACATCATTATTTATAAAATAGGAAATCAAGGAATGTCCTGATAAATACGAATGCATTTTAGAAGGAGAAATTCTAGCTCACATGATAAGTAAAGACGTAGAGTTAAAGTGCTACAAATTGCATAGAATGGAGGCTAGGAATCGTCATATTACAGGCGATACTAGTACGCGGCTACATGGAATGAAAGAGGCGTTTGAACAGTAGGTGATGACTGTCTTCGATTTTACTTTCTTTCTTGAAATATTCGGACACAAACATAAACGCAGAGAAAACAAATATCATAAATATGGTCCGGCTGTAATAGACTTCCGGAATCAAAGTGCAGAACCTCAATCAATAACGCATGAAATCCTATGTTTTGAGGAAATTAAACATGATTTACATCCCACGATGTAAATGATGTTATAGGCACTAGTTTGATGAACGGATGAATTGAATAAAAGAACAGGTTAACACTCGGAAGAAAAGAAAACTAACCTGGCTTGTGTGTGTAATCATTACAGACAATCTCGTGACATTATAATATGTGCTTCTTGTGTGCATTTTCACATTTACTCAGCTAATAAAGGCCACGTGGATTAGAAAGTGAAAAAATAATATTTTTTGAAACGATAGCATACGGTATTTTATTTTTAAATTCGAAACAAAACAAAAAACCCCAAAAAAGAGCAAACAAACCCTGAAAATGTGGAAATGATCTTGAAATATATATTTAGGAACCAAATAAGCTAATAATTGCATAAAAGTAGATGTGTTCGCCTGTTTTGGAAAAAAAAGAAAACTATTGACTTTTTTAAATGTATACTAGTAGAAGTTTAATTAAATGGAGCAGATTTACGTAATATACCGACACTAATTAAAGCACGTTCATCGTATATTGTTAAAAAGTTTGCCGAAAACGTCGAAGGTTTTATACACCAGCCCTTGAATCAATAAAATAAACAGCTATAAATCAACTCAAAAATTTGCATTCTTTCGCTTTCCGATAAGACATGAATATTTGTCAATTAAAAATGGGGGAATCGTTACATACTCTGTCGATAAATTATTCTGGTCACGATTTGACCAATGGACAAAATATCAAAATAAAAAAAAAATCCTTCATTTAAGATCGGCAATCTTAACAAACGTTATGAGAATACACGCTGTTGATCGAACTCTTTTTACGAAATTGTGTGCGCCACCAGGGATTCCGATGTGAGAGAAAAAAATAAACATGACAATAAGAAACACGGACAGTTTTTTGGCCTTAAAAAAAAACAACAAAAAACAACCAACAACTTCTCCAGACATAGGCTATCTCCTAATATTGATACGGACTAAAAA
>JBBPCV010469675.1:1423-11745 GCA_037974505.1 Plocamopherus tilesii
TCTAGGTTAGATTCATGTAGTTTGTCTCTATACTCATGGGGAATGTTGTAAGTCTAGGTTAGATTCATGTAGTTTGTTTCTAACTTGGTCAGATCAACTTGAAGTTTGGACGTGATCGCTGTGAATGGCGAATTTGTCTGCGCTAACAACCCTTGTGAGCTTGACAGCGTTAGTTGTGAATCTTGGCAAGAATTGGACAGTTGGTTAAAATGTGAAGATTTTGTTAAAGGAGACTGCTTCTTATCAGAGTACTTGCTCTGAAAACTGGACGATTTCGATGACAATTGTAGTGTATCTTGACTGACCATGTCATTATTGTCTACATTTTTTGTCTGCTGCAAGAAAGCAATATCAGGAGTGCAATTCTGATTTCCAAGTTTTGAATTGAAATCAGGCATCATTTGACTATAACTGCTGCTTGAGGTGGGGACTTCATTCCATATGAAACTCCCCCGAGCCGTGAAGGCTTCAACATCTGACAGCAGGTTGATGGGTCTGGATGTGGAATTCTGACACTCTTGACTCTTTGGGGAATACTGGTTCGAACCACAGACTTCAAGAGGCTTTTCAGGAATAAACTGAAGATTTCCACCGATGGGCAAGAGAGGAACATTTGGCGTGTGCCCATCGTTGAGCCTTTTCTCATCCTGCACTGTTCCCACAGATGGTGATAATATCCCAGAATCGGAACGAGATGGTGGCGCCTGAGATTCGCAACCAGCCACATGGCTCGAGGGACTGGCCAGTGTAACAACAGGCTTGATGGGCTGTATGTAGGTGTGTGTCGGAGCCAGGGATGCAGTCTGTACACAAGAGGATTGAATGGGCATGAATCCATTGGGAGCCTGACTAGAATCTATGGATGGGGTCAAGGACCTGGGTGAAATAAGGGATTTGAAGGATGATGGCGTGGGACATGGTGATGGAAGAGACCTCTGTGAACTAGGCGTGAATGGTGGAGACGGGTGTGTGCCAAAGTGACTGGGTGACGATGGCGGACGAGCCAAGATGTGTGGAGAAGGAGTAAGAATATGGGCAACGGATGGAATTTGATGATCCTGTGGGCAGGAAAGTCGTGGAGGGCTTGAACTTGAAGATGAGTGATGACAATGGAACGACAACGTTGTATTTGTACTTGTGGAACATGGATGAAGGAATCTTGGTATTGAAGGAGGGGATGGGCTGTTTTCATGATTAGGAAGAGGAGAGAAAGGAATGCTAAACTGGAGGGGAGAGTGTGATGATGGAGCTGTAGTCATCAATGTGGAATTCGGACTGAAGGGAGGAGTTGGAATATTGTGCAGGGACACTAATTTCGAAAAGTCCAGTGAATCCGAAATTTCATTACAGCTTTTGTTCTCATCCTGCTCTCTGCCCTTTCCCAATGCAACCTGCAAATGTAACTGATTTACTTGGGAAGAGTTAGCGGAAAGAGATGATTGCATATTTGATAAGCAGTCTGAAGAGGTGAGGATTCCCAACGGGTTTTTGTTGCTCTGATCTGGCTCGTCTGAGAAATTGTCCCCGACTTGGCCAGAAGAAATGGAAGGCAAAATGTCAGAGAAGTTTGCTTGTGCAGAACACATGAGCTGATCTGAGTTGTTGTTATTCAGACTTAAAGCTGAATCGGATCTGAGTGGCATGAAAATGGTAGCTGGAGAAGTGATGTCCCTCCTGCCACATTCTCCAAAGAAAGAAGACGAAGACATCATCACAGGACTGGGACTGATGCTATTGTATCCAAAATCTGATATGGGAGTTTCACTCACACTCCCGTAACCTGCATCTGATGTAGGAGTCTGACTGGATGAGTAATCGTCATTGCCACTGGTCTGCCCTCTCGCGGGCTGTTGACTCAGGTTCTCCATTTGGTACTTTGACAGAAGGCTGTCAGCCACTATCTTATGGAAAAACTTATCCATGGGGGTTCTGGTAAGAGATCTATTAACTGGGGCTTTTGAAGTCATGAGCTCATCTGAAGATTGGCCATTCACCCCGGGTTTGCTTCCTTTCTTATCACCGGCCTGAATATTCATGGCAGAATCAAATGGTGTCTTTGCCCTTTTCCTCTCAACATAATGAGTCACTCTGTCCACTGGAGTTCTCGTCAGGTGTCTCTCTACCGCCTGGCCCTTAAGCCCAGACGAAGTCTTCGCAGGGGACGAGTCAGACCCATGCCTAGCGGATGTTAATTCCACTGGAGTTTTCACCATTGCTCTGTCAACAAGGGGTTGAGTGACTGATTTCTCTATGGATAATCTTCTGGCTGACTTAGCAGGGCCCACAGGACTGAGAAAGACATTTTGCTTATCACTTGTTGCATGCTCTAGGTCATCCGTTTTGTCTGATAATTGGTCAGCATGCTTCTGATCGTAGAAAATGGCATTTGAAACAGAGCTGGAATGATCTGAGGTGTCCAAAGATGGCAATTTTTGTGCTAAGGTCAAGTTCACAGAGTCTCCCAGATTGAAGTAGTCTGGCCTTGTGTTGGGCACAGACACACATCTGGCAGAGGGGAAATTAAACATGCTTTGTGATGACATAGACTCTGTTACAAAATCAACCACGTCGAGAGGAATGTCCAGATCACATTCTTTAAGTGACTTAATCTTTGTTCCTCCGGTTGAGTTGGTCGATTCATTTGCCTTGGACTGCATCTTGGAAAGAAGAGCATCAAAGTACTCTGCTCCACCAGCTTTGTCAATGCCCGTTGATTTATCTTGTTTCAGCACGTCCAAGGTTGAAGAAGTGCCTCTTTCGAGAATGTCACGAACGCATGATAAACTTCTACGAGGTAAAGACAGTGCTGCACTGGAATTCAAGCGCGAAGACTTTGACATATTATGACTCGGCCTCTTTGTAAGCTGGGCTTCATAATATTCCACAGAATCCTTCTTTGACTTATTTGAAGCTTTACCGCCTTCCACATCACTAATTTTCTGTCCATTCAAAAGCATTTGGTATGATCTCAAAGTATCAGCGCTGATGGTATAGGTGGACCTGGAGGGTCCTTGAGATTTCTTCCTTGCCTCCTCTTGTTCACGTGATGTGGATGACTGTGAAGTCTTCGCGACTACAGCCACTGATGTCTTGTTAACAGGCTTCCTCATTTTACTTTCTGCCACCACGTCACCCATTAGTCTGTGGTCTAGAGTGGGTTCATTGTCCAAGAGAGCATCACTTTCTAGGCTCTCCAGGTTCAGGCTCATATTCCTTTTACTCGAGTGTGAAATTGTTGGCGACGGCCTTTGCTTACCAGAAACAGTCTCTTTACACGCGTTTCTTCCATCCCTTGTTCTTTCTTTGGGGACATACATCACAGAACCCGTGGTTGATGCTGACAGACCTTTGACAATTCTCTCACCAGCTTCGTCCTTTATTGATCTTTGACCATCTCTATTTAATTTCTCTTCTGAGCTCTTTTGTTGTAACTTTGAACTTACCATGTCATTGCTGGCACCTGAACTATGTGCAGTGGAACCTTCCAATTTCAATTTCATTTCAGCCCTCAGAGAATTAATGGCCATAACAGTTTCCTTGACCGTTAACGACCTTGAACTTTTTATCATCTGCAGCAATGCATCGGTGTCTGAGAGATCAATTTCGCTTTTCCGTGACACTGGTTCACTAGTGAAAGAATTTTCACCATGCTTGGTGTGATTTACTGATGGATCTACACAGAGTCTTTCATCAGGTTTTGAGCATTGTTTTTCCATGTCAACAATAACCACATCATCATCTTCACTATATTTCCCTTCTCTCTCTGATGTATTATGTCGTTTCTTATCTTTGCTACCCACCTCTCTACTTTTACTCGCTTTTCTTTTCCTAACTGAATGACACAGTGGGTTGACTGGTTCTTTGAGATTGCCTACCGGTGTAGCCACTTTCTTATCAGTGGCAGAGAGTGTGGCTGAAAGTGGGAGATTACCTTTGCTAATGCTGTCAGTAGACATTTCAGTAACAGTGGACAGACCATCTTCAGGGCACAAATTTGATCCCTGTTTGGTAATATCGCTGACAGCGTGTTGTTTGTTGGGAGCACATTTATGAAAGGCTGACAAGGCTGAGTCATGCTGAATAGGAGTCTGCGTCTTCTCCTTAGAGGCACTAGCAAGTTGACTCAGTTCAGATAATAAAGCAGACGAGGATGAAACTCCAATGGTCGAGGATATTGCCTGAATACTTTTCTGTGTTTCTCTCAAACCTGGTTGCGTAACGGCCTTTTCTCCACCCACAACTGAAGATTCTGATGATAGCACTAAAACTGATCCTGAGTGACTAGCAGGATTCTCCAGTTGATTTTCAATTGGTGTGGTTTCTGAACTTGGAACAATAAGGTATGTCTGTCCTGTATCATCTGGGCCGATAACTTGTCCATTTATATCTGCTATATTGATAACATTGTGCGCCTCCATGGAAGATGAGTTACATCCGGGCACATTGCTCAAGTTAGTCTGAAATGGATTTTTCGTGATTTGGGGCAAGGAGAACGGATGACTTTCTTTATCTATAGTATAAATTGTTCCATTCTTGTCTGCGACCACAAGTTTGGTTCCAAGACTGCCATTGGCGTCAATTTGAAAACTTGAACCATCTGTGACATTAACATTCTTGAAAGCACCATTTGTGGGTAGAATAATGCCAGACTGAGAGAGAGGATTATTTCTTGGATACTGTTCAATGCCTGAAGCTTGACTATTCACATTGGCAGTATTCACAGACAAGGATGCCACGGGTGAGGTATTGCTGGGGATATCCTTTGACTGTGGCTCTAGGACAACTTGGATTTCCTTGTTTGGGGAGGTGGAAGGAATGCCAGCAGATGTTCGGCCCCCAGGGGTTCCAATAGTTACTAGCACATCGGATGACTTTGTTTTGCAAGCTGGAGTCAGCCCTAGAAGTTCTGCAGGCATCTGCAACTTCACTTCTCCTTGATAGGTATTGGCAAGACTGACTAGGAGATCTTGTGCATTGCGCACTCTTTGTTCCTTCAAGATCATTGATACCGGCCTCATATCTTTTTTCTGAGGTGAAGGTGCACATCCACTTATTTTTGGTCGGATGGGAGTAAAACGGCTTCTTGACTGACGTCTGGGTGGCGTGACAGGAGACTTTGTTCCTGTTTTCGCCTGTTGTTTTGATGCACAGTTCACACTGCTATTATTTACAGAAACCTTATGAGTGGGTGTTTTATTTTGTGAAACTGGACTAGAAGAAACCATTGGGGTTGGGGTGTCTGAGGAATGGCTTATCACAGATGTAACAGGTTTATTAGCTTGAGATGTGGAATAGGTGATTGGTTTGAAGTGATCTGAAGTGGAGGTATCAACAATGGGACAATCTGGGGTATAATTTTGTGGAGAGGTGCATGCACCTTGAAGTGCCGTTGATTGAAAAGACCTACTGAGATCGCAATCCGACTTCGTTCCCCTTACAGCCTCATCATCAGATGATATATGCATGTCACTACTACAACTTTCAAATTCAGTGGAAAGTGGGGAATGTTGAGTGCTTGATTTTTGCCTTTCAGTAGATGAACCTCGAGATGGTGCATACATATTTAGGCAAGGGTGACTACTCCTGCTTCTTGAGAAGTCTTGAAGCTTATTGCTTGCCACTGGGACAAATGCACTTCTATTTGACTGTGAGGATATAATATAAGCATTGTCCAGGGTGTGGGGTAGTTTCTGTTCTAACTGACTATTATCAGGACCATTCAACTTCTGTATGGATAATGAGTGTGAAGATAATGAGGTCTGATTCAACGGCTGTGGAAGAGAGTTTGTGTCTGAAGACAGAAGTGAATTCAAGATGTTGTACGTTTTTTTAACAGTAGATGGAGAATCCTTTGAATCTTGTTCCTGGGCACTACTGAAATTTGGACATGACATGACAGAAGGGAACAGAGTGCCAGGTTGTCTAACAGGGATAACTGTTGGTTTCTGAACAAAGTGGAAAGAACTCTTATCACTCTTTGCACTATCGTCAACATTCCATTTACTACTTGATTTGCTAGGAAGAGTGGACGGTTTCCGACCCTTTTCTTCCTTAGTTACAGATCTCTGATTGTCTTTGCTCTTTTGACTGCCCTTCTCTTTCTCCTTCCAGTGATCTAAGGACTGTCTCTTCTTAGATGTCAATGTTTCCTTGCTGGATGACTTATTCACCTGTCTTGAACTTGAGCCAGTGTGGGAAACATCACAAAGGG
This sequence comes from Plocamopherus tilesii, assembly GCA_037974505.1. Taxonomy (NCBI): domain Eukaryota; kingdom Metazoa; phylum Mollusca; class Gastropoda; order Nudibranchia; family Polyceridae; genus Plocamopherus; species Plocamopherus tilesii. The sequence goes on from JBBPCV010469675.1 coordinate 7,635, forward strand.
TGGGGCATGAAAAGGGTCGGATTCGAGGTTGTGCCACCACACCATCATCATCATCATTGGACGTTTGATCATCTGTGACCTCTTGGTGAGGCATACCAAGGGAAGTCATACAACGGCGACGTTTGCTTACTCTCTCATGACCCAAACTGGTTAGAACATCTCCCATTCTCTTCTGGTGTTTGTGGTCATCTACGTCAAGATGTGTTTGAGGGCTCTGCCTGCTTTCATCACTTTCACTGGATATGCTCATACTTGACATGGGTTTGCCAACAGTTGTTTGAATTTTGGCCTGCTTCTCCTGCTCACCTTTTGCCACTTGATTGAGATGATCACTTTGGAAATATTTCTCCACAGAATTCATATCATAAACGTCTTTATTCCTGCTGGCGACCTGTGAGTCTGGGTTGCTTCCAGCTGGCAATGCATCAGTTTCAGTCAAAGTGAGTCCTGCTCTCTCACAACTGTCAGCAAAATTAGCAACCACTGACGGGTTGGAAGGTGGTTGCTGTGAAAAACTATTGCACTGAGCACTAGTTATAACAGGCTCAACACAATTATCAGGAGCTGTAGTATCAAGATTACTGACACTCCTTTCTAATGCTGTAATAGGTACGGATGACATCTCCCTCTGATGTTTCTGTTGTCGTTTCAAAAGATTCATGTGCTCCTTCAGAACTTCTTTTTGGTGTAACTTGCGTTGTAAGAGGGCTTGTGTATCCTGCAGCTTCTGCTCGGTTGACTTTGTGTCCTGAAGACGGGATGACACCCCTTAAAAAAAAAAAAAAATATATAGAAAAGATGCCAGTGTCAGGGGTTTTCAAAATATCTCACAGTGGGACTTAAAAAAAACCCCCACACAAAACAGCTATCAAGCTGAAGTAAACAACTCTTCTACAAAAATGATGTTCTCTCAAATAATAAATGTTGTGATTGAATTGTAGAAAAAAGAATTTATATAAAAATTAGTCTCAAATTATAATTTGATTTCCCTTTCATTTAAGATAAAGTGACATATATACTCATTGCAAATACACTGCAGGGGGTGAAATAAAAATTAAAATACTATCAAACCGGTGGTTTGGATGCTGGACTATCACCTAGCTATCATATTCATCTTTATCTATTACCCCTAGACCTGTGTCACCACACACTGTGTTATCTAAAAAGTCTTTATATTTCCCAAATTAATCCCAAATCAGAGGCTACCTTTTGACTTAAAGCACCCATTAATAAACATGAAAAAAGTTGTGTCTAATTTGAAAAAAAAAGTCACTACTCAAGGAACTTTATTGAACCTGGGGGATTTGTTTGTTTTTTGGGTTTTTGGTTTTTTTTCGGTTTGTTTTGTTGGTTTTTTTTGTTGCTGCTTTTTTCTTTTGTTTGCTTGTTTGTTGTTGTCTTTTGGGTTATTTGGGGGGGAAGGGGGGGGTTTGTTTTCACCCCTTGAAAAGTACATAGTTTCGCTTTAGCTTCAGATCAGATCAGATATATCAGCAGTTGTAAAAAGGCTGAAATTTCAGTGACAAGAAATGAGTTACTATAAGATTAAAAAAAAAAAAAAAGGCCAAAACTTCAAGGCAAATTTCATTCAGAGGACAAAGCATGTTTCTACAATGCCATAATCAAAAAGAGGATACTTTAACAGAAAACTGTAAAAAAAATAAAAAATTCTCTAGTGAAGATATTTATTTTAGAGATTGCTCTTACCACAATTATCATACATCATGCTGAACAGAGCAGCTTTCTTGCCATATGACGCTCCAGTTTGGATAAGGTGCTGTGCCAATGACTTTACATCAATGAATTTCTTGTCAAACAAATGACATGCCCACTCGCAAATCAACTGTGATGACAAATTCTGCATTTCTTGCAAAGGGTTGGGGACAGCTGCTGGATTATTCTGACAAGGAGTGTGACATATAAGGCAAGAATCAGTATGTGATTATAACAATAGAAGTTAACACACCAATGTGAATCGCACCTGATTAGGATGTATTGGGTGGATCAAAAAGAAACAAATAACAAAATGGGCTGAACTTTCCTAATGTATAGGCTAATTGTCATTCGATTCCCATAAAAATCAGCATAGATCTAGTTTGAGAAAGCTTACAAAGTTCAGTTGATAAGTAATGAAAATGATGTTTTGGGCGTAACCATCTCAAAATGAAAAATAAAAAGCACCTGGTTCAAACCAACACATCTCTACTCTACCGAAGCTTATTTTCCTTTTTCACTTTATTAAGGTCTAGACATCAGATGTTTACTTTTTCTTTTTTAGTCTATTAATTATAACATTATTTATAACAATTATTGTTCTTATTGTCATTTTACTTGATACTGTTGTCTGAAGAAGGGTTTAAACCCGAAAATTCACAGTTTTGTTTTGTCTTTATAGTTATAGTGGAGACTTTTTACCTATTTTATCTTGTTTATTATTTACATGCAAATACTAGCAGGCTAATTACTTTTTAGCGTGTTGACAATAATACTCAGTTGACTAAGTCTGTCAGTTTATATGAAGAAGAAGAAGAAAAAGTCTTTGACAGATCTAATACAAGAAATCATCATTAGGCTTGGATCTGCAGCCTTTTCTATATCCAAGTAAGACCTTAAGACATGGTCCTTTTTGAGTTCACAAAATTATTGTTGTGATAAAAAACAATGCTATATCCTGTTGTTTCGTAAAGTAAGATGCAGACCCAGAATCTATCAATTTGGAACTAGAGAAGGCAAGATCCAAGGAAGAGCAAGAGATGGATGTCTCCAGTGAAGAGAGGCTTGTAGAAAGGATGTGACTTTTGTTTGCAGACAACATTGTCAAAATGACCTCTTCACCCCATGAATATGACTTGGCATTTGCTTTGTAAACAAATCTGCTATGATGGCTGGAATATTTATGGGTCTGTTACACAGAATTTTCTCACGCAAAGTCTTCATCAACACAATCAATGAAATGTATGGCAAAAGTAAGCCATAAAATGAATCTTACCTCCAGGGGTTTTGTCTGAAGAACCGGCAATGTTGGCATCTCTAACTGAGTTTTCCTTTTTAAGCCACCGTAACAATACTTGAAAGAGAAAGTCAAGGAAATATCCCAGAATGTTTATTTAAACAACGAAGAAACCATGAATATCTCTGTAAATGACCAGTTTGATTATGAATCAATTTCAAATGTACTCATCAATTTTAACAATATATCTTACACGGAAAGGGTTACATCAACTGACAAAAAACAACCTCTCTGATGATGAACAAAGATATAAAATTCCTTGAAATATTACATGAATACTTAAAAACTAATATTAACATTCTAAAGACATTAGTTCCTGCTTTTTGGAAAAGAGGATTGTAGTAACTCTCTGAAGCTTTTTAAAAAGAACAAAAAAGGATATTTTGATTTCCCTCTCTGTCCAAGACGTCTGTGATGAATATTAGGAAAGGCTGTTTTCACCATCTTGCCAAAGTCGGCACTCCCAACTGGATTTGTATTCGTCGCCTCACAGTAGAGTCTGCATTCAAAGAAACAAACCAATGTTACAACACATAGGCCAGCTAAAACAGAACCAAATGTTACACCCAATCAAGAACCTCCTTCACAAATGATCATTGGATCTGAATATAGAACTAGAATAGTGGTATGCTGGGGCAATGGCGACTGCAAAAATGATGGTGATAAATGGGCGAGTCACTTACTGGCTTCCCACTGAGAAAAAAAATGTCAAGTACAATAAGTAGCATGCTAAACATAAAGGCTATGACTGCCCTCTTTTTGACACATTATTCTAAATGACATGAAAATGAATGTAGAGAAATTCCCTTCAATAAATTACATTAATGGCAAGGAAAATGGTAAAAAAAAAATAAAAATTATCAAGCAAGCAAAAGAACAGAAATATCATATCAGGCACAGTAAGCCTACCTGTACTGATTATAAACTTCTTGCTTTGGAACACAAATACTTGGATCTTCAACGTAGTGGGATCGTATCCATGTAAGGGTTGTGGAAGTCCTGTTTGCAGAAGACAATGGTGCCAGCAGGCCTCTGCAAAAAAAAAAAAAAAAAAAAACCAACCTTCAAAAATTTCAACTTCCACCCCTAATCCCCAAAAGG
>JBBPCV010470785.1:0-11740 GCA_037974505.1 Plocamopherus tilesii
TCCATCCTTATACCAATACAATACACATGTCCATCCTTATACCAATACAATACACATGTCCATCCTTATACCAATACGATACACATGTCCATCCTTATACCAATACAATACACATGTCCATCCTTATACCAATACACATGTCCATCCTTATACCAATACACATGTCCATCCTTATACCAATACAATACACATGTCCATCCTTGTTCCAATACACATGTCCATCCATATACCAATAAAATACACATGTCCATCTTATCCTCCCGTCTCACACCAGCTGCATTCATATTTTGCTTTATTCCATCCACATACACTACTTACTTCCATGTGTGACGCTGCTCTTGTGGCTAACATTCAGTTTTTGGTTGAAAACCAACAGAAAAATTTCCACTCTTTGATTAATAGAGTGGAATTATATTTTATTTTTTTAATTTCCTCATAAGTTTTTCCCAGATCAATGAACACACAGTGTGCCTCCTTGTAGTTCTCCATTAGCAATCTTGAAGCAAATAAAGCATCTGTTTTACTTTTTCCTTACATAAATTTTTATTGCTGTTCATATATTTTGTCTTCTCTTCTCATCCTTGCCTCAATAACTCTCTCATATACTTTCATACTGTGGTTCATCAAATTTTTGCCTCCGTAATTAATGCAACTCTGAACATCTCCTTTGTTCTTAAAAAATCGAGGTGAGACTGCCCCTTCTCCATTCCTTCAGCGCAGACTTGCCGTGTAAGATTCTTTTCAACAGATCTGTTAAGAATTCAACCTTGCTCTCTGTCTGGGCCAACTGGCTTTCCACTCTTCATCTTTGTCAAAGCTGATCTCACTTCCATCATATTAATTGGGTCTACATCCTTATTTACTCTTTCAATTTCATCACTCCTTTTCTCTCTCATTTTCTTCATTTTTGAGTCTCTCAGATTATTCCTTCCATCTTCTCAACACTTGATGCTCCTTTCTAGATCTAGTGTGTTAGATCTAATAACTTCTTTGTCTTATAATTCAGCCCCTTGCCTCTATAAATCAACTCCATATTGTTGATATCGAGGCTTACTCTGTGCGATCTATTTATAATGTTGTCTATATGTTCGTTGTTTACAAATATAGAAGGCATAATTTGGATTGGTACCGTTTGAACTACCTTGTTCAAGAAGCTTCTCTTTAAAGAAGCAGATTGGCTTGGTGGTAAGAACGCTCTGCTTGCCTCTGTGGGACGATTCGGTGTCACTGTCCCTTGTTCAATTCTCAGTCGAACCACAAACTATTCTTTCTTATATTTCCTATTTTCCTTTATGAATTTCTTCCCTCTGTATTTGTAAACATTTTCTATGGGGCTTTCATAATTTGTCTAGATCTAGTGTGTTAGATCTAATAATTTCATTTCAAACGTCTTATAATTCAGCCCCTTGCCTCATACTTGTGTCCTTTGTTAGGATATGATCTTCTGCATTCGCCATTACCCTAACCTATTTTATGAAATTTCCATTGTCTTCCCTTTGTTCAGCCAGTCCGTACAGATATTTCACACCTTCCTTCGTATGTAATTTCTCATACAGTTGAGCATATGATTCCGCTTAAGCCTTCACAACTACCTTCTTTGTCGCCTGCTTTACTTCCTTTTATTCCAGTCTACTTTCCTTATTTCCCCTGTTGTCCAATTTCTTCAATGCCAGCTTCTTTCTCCTAATCAAAATCTGCACATCCTCATTCCATCACTAAGTGTCTTAGTTCTCTTTCCTTTTTCCAGATGTCATTCTTTCCCTATATCAAAGTGGTTTCTGACCAGAAAGCAGTAAAATCGATGTAATATGGACACAAATGGTTCACAGCAAAAGCAAACCGAGAAAATATCACCTTGAAATTCACTGGAATAGATATTTAAGCGTTTTTTTGAGAAATCATCAAGGAGGATGAACTGTGGTTTCTCCAAATCCTTTTTAGCAACACCGTGCTGGATACTAAAATAGATAAAGCCGACATCCATTCTCCATTTTTCACAAGCACTGTTGCCACACCCCAAGGAGATGGCCTCAGCCAGGTACTGCTTACGGTTTATCTTGAGCATGCTCTCAGCGGGGTATGAAATGTCACAGCTATCACAAAGTCTGCCATTGAAGAACACTTACCAAGAGAAATAGCATACGCTTACGACATTGGATTTATTGGGACTCTATATACAGATGTAGATGAAGTTGAAAAAGTCTTAGAAAAATACCAATGGAAGATCAATGTTGAGAAAACAGAATGCACTTCCATGAACAGAGTAGAAAGAGCCTGGAAAATCATGAAAAAAGTTTGGTCCCTAATCGGAGACGTTGAAAACTTTGAAAGACGAAAACAGCTGTCCAATGTTGCCAAACTGAAAAGTGTATGGATAAGGGAAGATAAAATAAAAAGAAGCACCAGAATAAAATTGTACAGGGCCCTTGTAAAATCTATCCTTGTGTACAGCTGCGGGACATGGGCCCTCACCTGGACTGAATTGAAAAATTTAGATGCCTTTCAAAGGAAACAGTCGAGGAAAGTGCTCAACATCTACTACGCAGTCAAAATTTCAAACTCGTCCCTCTACAAAAAATGTAATGAAAAGCCCATTTCAACATTCATACCTGAAAGCCACGGGAAATTATTCGGACACATCCTAAGATGACACCAAGACATAGTGGCCCACAAATCCATAGAACTATATTTTACAAAATTTGGCAATTGATTTAAAGGAATTCCATTAACAACACTACCAATAATACTGAATAAAGAGCTGTCATATCTCAATTCCAATGTATCTCTAATGCCGAAGAGCGATTTTAAACACCAAATATCGCTAGCACATGACTGAAAATGCTGGAGAGCTATGACTGCAAAGATCTTGAAGGTTGATGAGGCATCCTTTTCTGAAGATTCAGATGTGAAAAGCCTTTAAGTCTTCTAGCCTGACCAGTGTTTCAATATCTTTTTGTCATTATCTGTTGCTGGTTTCTATCTCTTCTCTGAATTTCACCCGCCAAATGTCTTCACTCAGCTTCAATCATCATATTTTGAGCTGAACTGACACCATTATTCTCCTCCCCACCTTCATGCACATCTTACAAACAACAATACAAGTGGTCACACTCTCCCCAGGTACCGCTTTGCTATCTCTAATATCATTCAGCACATCCCTCTTGCACAGTATATAATTGATCTGTGAACATCTTCCTCCACTCTTATTGTCACCTAATGTTCTCCCTTCTTTTTAAGATGTTTGTTCACTACTGCTATATCCATTCTTTTCGCAAAATAATCCACTCTCTGTCTACCCTCATTCTGGTCCCTAAATCCTTGTCCATCCATTACCGCCTCGACTTTCTTGCTAGTAGGCTTCCTGTCCCTCAAAACCACTAAAAACTGCAATTTTTAGTAGGAAGGAACTTCTTTGCATAAAAACACTTCATACCAAAACAAAACATTCTAGGGTGTTGTACCATGAATTGGAAAAGAATGTAACTCCAAGAGGAATTTCAACAATATTGCAAACAAAGTGTCTACTAATATGTTTTCGAGGTTGCTGAATATGAGTAGATTTAGTGCATCCAATCTGTGGGGCATGTGAGCTAATGACATTCAATATCTCCCCTTCCATCTCCAGCTTAACCCATAACAACCTATCTGATACTCTCTTCACACTTTGGATATTTTTCTTTGCGAATTCCTCCTTCAGTATGACTCCCACTTCTTTTCCTATCGATACCATAGTACACCAATTTGAAACCCTCTCCTACATTTCTGGATTTGCTCCCCTTCCACATTGTCTCTTGCACACACAGTACGTCTACTTTTCTCCTCTGCATCACATCCACTAGTTCTCTTCCTTTTCCCATCATTGCACCTTTCTTCAGGGTTCCTACTTTGATCACTTTGTTCCTTTTGTTCCTTAACTGCTTGTGTTCTCTGCACCTACACACCTTTTTCCCTCCTCTCCTGTGTTGTCTTGCAGTAACATAATATCCGCTGCAACCCTGCTGGACTCCATACACAGTGGCGGACATTGTTAACCACACTTTAATCTTCTCAGGAGTAGATTTTAAAGAGAATGCTTGAGCAGGAGTAGGTCTAGCAATCCATAACAGATGCGGCAGCCCATTTGAAAGCTGGAAATTAATAGGCACAAGACCCATACAGAGAGACATTAAACTAAAAGGAAGAGGAATCAAATTCTTGAAATGAAATTGCTCATGGAACAAGTGAAGTTACTTGTCAGCCACACAAAAATAGTTACTCTCTGTTAGCGAGAACAGATTGCTCAATATGCAAATCTAGTGGTAAAAGGATTATTACAGGGAAAGTGGATCGCTCAATTCATTCAATTTTATACAGAGAATAACCTAACAAAATCTGCGGGGTAAAATTTAAAATAGCTTTTATTAATAAATTATTTCTCACTGATTGAATCCTGACAGAGTCATTATCAAAGCCATCTTTTATGCCTTTGTAAAGAGCTTAGGGCTCATTTCAAACTGGGACTGAGCGCCATAAAAATGCTATACATTATTGCCATTATTATTGTACTGTTCATATCATATGTATATTACAACTGTATACTATTTTCAAAATTGAAAGATATTTTCTTTATCTATTTCAGCTTCAGAGGATGAACTGACAGTTCTTTTACAGAAAGTAAAGCAGGAAAAATGGTCAACATGGTCTTTACGAAAAGGATTACAGCAACTAACTGACAGGATGGCAGAAGCCATAACTAGTTCCCCAGGCGCTGAAATTAGATTAAATTCTTCAGTGAAAGCAGTCATTCCAAAGGAAAATGGGAAAATGTTGGTAGGTGGTCCAACATTGAGGTATATTATGATAGTGTCAGTACTATTTTGATGATAGTACCAAACTATTGCTATCATTAACATTATCAGCTGTACCCAGTGATTATCGATATTTACACTCAGAATATCATTGACCTACAGTGTATTTTATTTGTATCATCATTTTCATTCAGTTGGACAAAATATTAGCACACACTATTAATCTCTTCCATTTAATGTATGTTATTCAGGGGTGTTGTATGTAGTTTGCATAACTGGTGAGACATGTTTTATGTGCTCCCAGAGAATTTCGATTTTAACATTGGATATACATTTCTTTCATTGTGTTTTATACATTTTTCCTTGTCAAACCTTTGGAATTTATTTTATATAAATTTTGTGAATTTTTAATACTAATTTTAAGTAAGTGCAATACCATTTTTAACACCATTTTTAAAATACAAATTGTCATCTCTCCAGCTCTTTTTACCAATACCTTATTTTTATACCATATTGCATGGTGATTAACACTCACTATGTGCCTCAACCGCTTACTCCACCCTGACAAAATAAACGATCAACCAGTCAACAATAGCCATTACCACAGGCAACATCCTAGTCATGTTGTCATTTGTAAACACTGGACAATTCCTGTACACATTGGTCAAGGCCCGACTTCGAGCCATAACCCCTGCCCACTTTAACATTGGTCAATGTAAATGGAAATAGACTACAAAAACTGGACCAAAACTTAACTTTTTCAAGGACTAAAATAGCAATGTGTGTGATAATGTCAGTACAGATGTAATAGAAATGGAAGGAAAACCAATAATAAACCCTTTGACAACACGCCTGGCCAACGATTAGCTAGAAGGCTGGAAACTCGCAGATATAGCATTACAGTATACACTTGTACATACATCACCCAAACTCTAAGAACAGAAGATGACACCCAGCCCGCCAGAGACCCCTAGATGAAATGAGAAACATAAACTGGCATATTATAGGCTTAAGCAAAACCAAAAGAACAGGAGAAGGACTTACAGAACTGAAGAAAGGCAATATGAAAGTGGCAAAATGGAAGACAATCCAGACACAAAAGGAATGGCATTTCTTATAAACAAAACATAAAAGATTATATTCAATTCAAGAATTCAGTACACATTCAGAAAGAATATCTTGTAAAAAAAACAAAACAAAAGGGAATTCCTCAATACAAATAATACCATGGCGGTTGCCGTTGGGGCGCTACACTCCGCATGTCTGACTGTCTCGCTCAGCTTCAATCCTGTCCATTCTGTGATGTTGTCCTTCCATCTCTTCTTCTGTCTTCCTCTCTTTCTTCCTCCTCTGACTGTTCCCTGGAACACTGTCTTGGCAAGCCAAGGGACCAGTGGCCTGCCTTCTCTGTTTTTGACTTCCTCATTCGCTATGCGGTCTTTGTAAGAGATGCCAAGCAGTCTTCTAAGGCATCTCATTTCTGTGGCCTGAATCCTCTTCTCTAATTCTGCCGAAAGGGTCCGTTTTATATTTTCATTATATGCTCATTGCATAGTGCCTTTGAGCACAAGTTAAAATTAGGCGCTATAAAATATTTTATTAATATTGCGAGAGACTGACATAAAGATTAAGAATGCGCAGATCAGTGCCTAGTTGATGTTAATTGATAATTGTCTATGAGTGAGTGAACAGGTGGGGGAGGGAGAGAAGTGAGTGACTGAGGACGTGAGTGAAAGGGTGAGGATGAATGAGTGAGTGAGGGTGAGAGGATGAGTGAGTGAGGGTGAGAGGATGAGTGAGTGAGGGGGAGGGGGAGGGGAGTTTTGAATGAATGAATGAGTGAGTGAGAGGGTGAGGTCATGAAAGAGTAAGTGAGAGGATGAGGGGATGAGTGAGTGAGTGAGTGAGAGGGTGAGGGGATGAGTGAGTGAGTGAAATGGTGAGGGGATGAATGAATAATTGAGTGAATGCATGCCATATATAATTGTATAGAACGATGACAGGTTCGAAGCTAAAAGGATTCAGTAAGCTAGCGATTGTAAGACGGAGATCCAGTGCTCAAGATGAAATGGGGCAATTATAAACACATTTGCCAATATTCATGCATGCACAGAATCAAACGGACAATATCACAAAAAGGAAAACTTGGCTTTAAACCGGAAATACCTGGGGTGGTTTTAACAAGCAGACATTCAAAAATTGAAATAACCATACACATCACAAATCTAAGTTTACTTTGCGTAGGAAAACCTACACATGGCTGATCTTTACAAAGTTTATGATTATTATCTTCTATTTAAGAATAACACTTTGTCTTAAGGGCTGTACCATATGCAATGGGCTGACATATTTGATTAATTATCTGTTAGAGGCAAATAGCAAAAAACTATGTTTAGACCTGGATAGAAGATTTACGGGAATTGCTTTTCCTTTCATGTTGACATTAGCTAAATGCGATAAGAAAAAAACACAACAGAGTCTACCAATAAATGAGCTATTTCAGGTAATTCCCTGGTCGAAACGGAAGATCAAAAAGCGTCATCTGGCTATTGACATAAGGGAGATAAAAAATATACAAAGGTAGCAAGGCGTATATGTCAGACTTGTGGTTTGTATCGTTTATGATATTAATATTACTATGAGTGGCCGCTGATCGTCTGCGTTCAAGAAGAAGAGAGAGTTCATAGGTAAAGACTCGACATAAAAAGTATCCACCTTGTGAAACACTTAAGGAAACTCGGCCACATAAAACGGCACAAACGTTTTAGAAAAATCTTTGATGGAAGGGAAAGTGGAGGGGAAAAGAACAAGAGGAAGACCAAAATGGCATCGGAAGGATGACATCGAAGATTGGCTAGCTAGGAACTTCAAAGTGGCCGAATGACTGGCTGAGGACAGGACAACTTACCGGCAGCGTGGTTAGGTGGCCACGCTCCAAGGGAACAGCATTCTCAACGAGCACACCGGAATGATAGATATATAAACAGAGAGAGGTGAAAAATTAATAGTGTTCAGTCGAACAAGCTGACTTAATCTGCATCTGTGGACAGGTCCATCCTAGTTAAATTAATTTTAAGTGCTCAAGGGCATTTACGGCATGTAAAGAGGGAGTCTCGCATTAGTATTGTGGAAGTAGTGCAGTCATAGTTGCAAGGCTCTGGAAATTATTCGGACACACCCTAAGACGACACCATGCCAAGACATACCGGTCAACAAATCTATGGAACTATATTTTTACAAAATTTGGCAAACAATTCAAAGGAAGACAATTAACAACATTACATTAACAGTATTGAATAAAGAGATGTCCTATCTCAACTGCAACTTATCTCTTAAGACATAGAGCGATTTAAAACACCCAGGATCGCAAGCACAAAACAAGACCGAAAGTGCTGGAGAGCCATGACGACAAAGATCGTGACGGTTGCCGAGGCGTCCTCTTCTGACGATTAGGACACGAAAAGCCTTTAAACATTAACCAAGTGGTGCAGATACACGGCGTATCTTTTTGCCAAAGATGAACTTGGGCAGATCGCAGCTCCGATTCACTGTAGGCGTATTCCCGCCAGAAACGAGCAAACTCCTTTGCAGATCCATTTTATTACAAGGATTTCTGTGGATGACTGTTCACTGCGACACGCCCTGCCCTCAGCACACCCACGATTCCCCTTACCGCCACGGTGTGTCCTTTGAAAACGACGTTTTCTGGGGGACGTGGCCGCCTATACACGCTTCCTGTAAGCAGTTCTGTCTAGAGCCAATCTTCCAGCCTGCTACATCGTGTATTTCTAGCCAGCTCACGATGTGGTCTTTCCACTGTCTGTCCAGATCTACCACTGCCTCTCTTCCCCTCCACCTTCCCTTTCATTATTATGTTCTTAATTATATCGTGTTTCTTAATATGGCAACAGAATTATAGGCTTTAATTTTTAATGTGTTGGATAAAGTGACTGTTGTTTAAACGCTCTCTGACTTCCTCGTTTATGAGTTTCAGTTTCCACGCTGTTTGGGAAGATTCCTCTCGTGACGGGTTTCCGTCGGTTGTGCTAGACCACTCCTCATGGCGTCCAGTCATCTTTGCCTAGGAAATGAAAAGGCTGATTAATAAACAAGGATCCTCACAAGAATAATCAAGTAAGATCAGCAGCTTAGTTGTAGTCCTAGAAAAATCCCCATAACTAGTCTCAAAAGAAGAAAGACGGGACTGATCTGCTGGACAAGGCAATGAACTGGACGAAAAATGCGGATTCGATAAACTGCTTTGATAATTCTGGACAGAAATTAAATATTCGATTTGGCGTCATTGCAAACCTAAGCCTGCGCTATTTTTATTTCTATTTTTAGTCTGCCCATTTCTTTCTCAACAACAGGCCGATGCCATGTCAGCGATGTGAGAAACCGTGGGGCTGGGGCATATCTTTTCGTGATATTCTGCGGTATGTGCATTTATAGCTAAACAAAGAAAAAAAAAACGACAGATGCTACGTTTAGGAATGAGAGGCGTTACGACAAAAAATCCAGGTAGGTTTGGGAAAGTTGCAAAAAACCCCAGCTTCGGATAAGCTTCACTCTGACAAAGACAATTGAACAACACAATCAAAGAGTTCCTCCCCTTGACGATTCCCACCCACATTCCTGCATTTCCATACTTCCCACTCGTTATTCCTCGAAAAGGGAAAAACCAAGGGAAAAACACAGAATCCCCGTACCTTGGATAATTCTCTATTCTAAGAGAAAAAAAGAAAGGTGAGAAAAAATCTTAAAAGCAGTCATACTCTCAGCGTTCTATGATATTATTTATCATAATAGAATGGAATAGGTCTTCGATATTAAATGTACTTATTTCATCTTTATTTCCTGCTTAACATTTATCTCGAAAAAAAGAACACACCATTTGATGACGTAACTTTTACATTTGGCCAATTGATGGTATAAGAAATATCATGGTTAAAAAATATCTTTAACAACGTGGCGTAGACATAAACGCATTCACACACATACACACACACACATACGCACGCAGCAAACACACAATGGCAACTTCTGTTTACCTGAACATGTGGATGCTCCCAAAGACCCAACAACGCAAACGCAGACGTTTTAATTAAACGAGATTTTGCCCCTGAGGGCAACAATTATCCGTTGGGCTTTGGTTGGATTTAACTCGTATAACTCATCTCGCTCCACGGATTTCATCAGCGGCGTTAAATAAGTAAGACAGGCTTTGCTTTAGGAGTCAATCAAAGGCTTATTGCTTGTAGGATTTAATTACCATTACTCGATTTACAGCATGGATCCCACCTGTGGCGTTGAAAGGAAAGTAGACCCGTCTACAATCCCAGTAGAAGAAAGACAGAGACTGACACACCTCTCTCGATCTGTGTGAACCATCTCATGGCAAACTGACAACAGAGGCGCATAAAAAAATGAAAAATAATTATATTGATAATTATTGTTATATTATATCTCGGTCATTGTCATCGTCGTTGTCACCATCGTCGTTGTCGTCATCATCATCATCACATCGTCGTCGTCGTCGACGTCGTCGTCATCATCTTCCCCCTCCCCTCACTATCATCATCATCATTCTCATCATTATCGTAGTCGTCGTTGTCGTCGTCTTCTTCCTCCTCATCCTCCTCCTCCGGCTCCTCGTCATCATCATGATCATCATCATCGTCGTCGTCGTCGTCGTCGTCATCATCCTCCGTTCTCTCATCATCATCATCTTCCCCCAACCCACCTCTGCATTGCCATTGCCATCACCAACGTCACAATCGTTATCATCATCATCATCATCATCATCATCATCATCATCCTCAACATCATCATCATCATCCTCATCATCATCATCTCTATCATCATCATTATCATCATAATCGTCATCATCATCATCATCGTCATCATCATCATCGTCATCATCATCGTCGTCATCATCGTCATCGTCATCGTCATCATCATCACCATCATCATCATCATCGGCATCATCATCTACATCATCATCATCATCTTCAGCATCATCATCATCATCTCCATCATCATCATTATCATCATCATCGTCATCCTCATCATCGTCATCATCATCATCATCATCATCATCGTCATCATCATCATCATCATCATCATCATCATCACCATCAGTATCCTTATTTTCATCACCACTATCGATATCGTCATCATCATCACCATTATTATCAATGTCGTCATCCTCTTTCTCCTCCTCCTCCTCCTCCTCTTCATCATCATCATCATCACCATCTTCATCTTCATCATCATCATCACATCGTTGTCTTAATCATCATCATCATCATCATCACCATCATCATCATCATCATCATAATCATCATCATCGTCATCATCTTCATCATTATCATCACCATCGTCATCTTAATCATCATCACCCTTATTTTTATAGTCGTCGTCACCATCACCATCCTCCTCCTCCTCCTCCTCATCATCATCATCATCATCATCTTCATCATCATCATCGTCATCATCATCATCACTATCAACATCATCATCATCTTCTTCATCAACAACAACAACAAAAAATCAACAAAAACACAGAGACAAAGAAGACACAGCGGACACAATTTATTAGCCCCGCGATAAGGGAATTCTCGCAACACAAAACCGACGCTCTATTCTCCATATCATATCATTATAATTACAATAACAACTGTTACAACCAAGACAAAATCACCTGGATCGCTAGCATCCACACAAGCGTTATCTCCGTTCATCTTCTCCCCTTTGATTGGCTTTCACAGACAAAACAGGCTTTCGGGAACAGGATGATGGTCTCGTGTTTTGAGCCAGGGAGCCAAAGAGCCCGGCTGGAGCCAAAAGCAGAAGGGATTCTCTCAGTGCACCTGGCATGGAGCCAAGGATAATTTCCAATTTGTTTTATATCTTTTTATTCTCCTTCCCTTCTCTCATTCTCTGTCTCTCTC
>JBBPCV010471896.1:0-11740 GCA_037974505.1 Plocamopherus tilesii
CCCCCCCCCCCCCCCCCCCCCCCCCCCCCCCCCCCCCCCCTCCCCCCCCCCCCCCCCCCCCCCCCTCCCCCCCCCCCGCACACAGACTGACAGATTGGGGTGGGGTAGAAGGAGGAGGAGGAGGCAAACGGAGGGCGGGACGGACGGACGGACAGCGGCGGTGGACAAGAGTGTCACAAGAAAGGCAGTCAATTTATTTGATAACTAGACAAAATAGGATGCTTACATACTGACGGGACATTCAGACTTGGACACATGCATACATACAAACACACACACACACACACACACACACACATACACACATAAAGAGAGGGGAGAAGGTGGGGGTGGGGGAGAGATAGAGAATGGGGGAGGGAGAGGGAGGCAGGAGGGATGAAGACAAACAGGGAGAAACAAAAATAGTGTGATAGACTGACAGTTGCACAGACAGAACAAACTACACTTTTCTTCAATCTTTCTCCTTTGTCAATAATTGAAAAAAAAGAAGATTTTATTCTGTTCTGTGATAATATTGGTGGTAGTGATGGTAGGACATTTCAAAATTTCTGAACATGAATCAATTCTTCTCCTTCCAAGTTCTGCCCACTAGATAAGGGGGACGACTTGATTGTGTGAAATTATGACTAAGTTAGTTATTCCCCCTTTCTTATCCACCAATTTTTCCTACAACTCTACTTCATATTATACAGCAATTTGAATGTGACCAACCAGGACGTGTTCCAGTCTCCGACTCCCTTTTCTTCTTCTTCTTCAAGTACCAGGTCTGATACAGACATCGGTGATCATGGCATGCCATTTGCTTCTATCCTCAGACAATCTCAAAAAGCCCATACTGTTTTCATTACTCTTAGTTTTATTAGTCATCCAGTAATTTAAACTCTGTAAATATGTTATTCTTTGTCAACCTCGACTCCTTTTCCCTTTAATTTTTCCACTAAGGACCAAATGTTCAAGATCTTTGTGTGTATTTATATGGCCTTAAAACTTAAGTTGTCTCTTTCTGATTGTCTTCATTAATGATCTCTCTACTCCTGCTTCTTCTAGTACTGCTTTATTACTCTTCTTATCTTGCCATGAGATTCTTAACATTCTCATTTTGTCTTCTAAATTATACTGTGCATGGTAAATACAAACCCAATTCATCCGAGACGTCTGAGAGGACATTCTGTATCTTAGTTATACTCCTGCCAGCAACAGCCCACGTCAGGTTTTCCTTCACAGCTACACGAGAAAGTTCACCGACAGTATACATGCCGGTAAAACCAGATGCTCCAAAAAGAACAATGTCGTATTTTCTTTCCATTTTTTCCACCGAAAAAAAACCCCCGTCTCTTTTTACGATAACAAAGCTAAAAGCAAGATTTTCCCCTAAAAATAATTAAGGTTTGGACATGTGTGGTTACTAACTCCAAAAAAAAAAAGGGAAATTTCATGTAGGCCCCACCTAATAATCGACACTGAATGCTAACAACACCTAACGGCAAGCACACTGCTGAGCGAGTCCACTAAATGCTACGCCAAGAGCCCTCGAAACCAATAAGTGAATTACGAACTGTCGCCAGGTGTTACTTCAAGCTTCGACCTCAACCTTTGACGACCTTTTGAAATTTTAATATCTACAACTAAGGCCGTTAATTAATATATTATGCTGAATGGAGATGGCATCTCTATCGTATCCCCTTCTCGAACTAAAAATGGACAAATGTATGGAGTATACACCACCTAGTGTGATATATTATTTATGATAACGCAGACGCGGTAATGGCTTTGAAAACCGATAGCAGTACGGCTGTTCTGTCCACCATTTAAGTTGCCACCTCCACCGACCACAGGTGGAAGATTAAAAGCTTGGACATGTCGATGTTTAATTATGCAATTTACACCTCTTGAATTTTATGCACAGTTCGCCCACTTCCAGATATGCAAGCAGAACTGTCTCTCAATTTGAAGCTATACTTTCGTTACTAATAATCTTTGAAGCCATCTAATTAGATTTACTTTTAACTGTAACACTGCAACATAGATGACGTTTCTAACGAATGTTGCCCCGAATCAGCAGACAGACCAAAATTTAATGTCATTTATATATAAATATCATTAATACAATTTCCCAACATGCTGACACGAAAATGTGTTTGATTAACCAATTTTATTCGTTTTATCAATATATTATGGTGTATTATTTTGTATCCATGGATAGGACATAATTATGTTCTACATAATAATGAAAGAAAATGTATCTACCACTTAGGAAAAGTATGGAAAGGGGGGGGGGGGGGTACGTAACAGGTTATCCAAATCGGGTTTTTCGTTTCGTAGCATTAATTTCCATATTATAAGAGCCCACATTTTGTCGGTATTATTAAGAACTTTCTAATTTGGATTTCTCTATTCCTTGAAGTATTGCTATCCATTAGCCGATGTTCGGTTCTGACTATCTGACCAGAGGCATTGCACCTCAATGATCAGAAAATGTAGACACTTCGGGTAAATTCGATTTACAATTATTTCAATATCAATAAAAGCGTCACTCTACACTTTCATGCTATATTTGTCCGTTGTTGTTTTTAATGTGAAGCATTGAGACAGCGAGAGTAAGTTCATTTACTTGGCTATTGTGTTTTTTGTTTGTCGTGGTCGTTGTTTATATCGATAGACTTGATATTTGTATTGTCGTTGCTGCTGTAGTTGTTGTTTATCATCGGAGACTTCGTTCCTTTCAAGTGGCTTGCGTCTGTCCTGAAACGGAAGCCGGGAGCTGGGTCGTAATACGGTATTGATTATTGAAGTAAGCATATTTATCTATATCAATAATTGAGTAAGCCAATCCTATTCGCCACTAGCCAAGGCACGCCGCGTTCAGCGGTGAAATTCCCGCTAAACAGTCGGTTGCTTTGTTGTACACCGATATGGCATCTTGAAAATAATATATTATCAGACCAAAAACATTGTAAGCAAATAAATCTATGTATTGATTTTCCCGATACACTAATGATAAATATATTGATTTACAAGGAAAAATGGGACAGAACAATTCAAATTTCCCGTTCACTTTTTTGTCTTAGTTCCGGTACTCGAGAAAGAATAAGAAGAAAGCGCTTCGCTTGCTCTAAGAGCTTGTAGACTTTTTTTTATGAAGGCCGTGTCCAATGGCCTTATGTATTTACACGATCGACATGGAATAAGAGATGTTGTCAAACATGGCGAGAACAAGCATGAGAACGAGTGCGAAAGATGTGGTCCAGTCATATTACTGTCTAGTCGTGTGAGCCACACACAGTGAACGAAATGCTTTGATCCAAAGTGGTGCTGCCATGTCTTGAGCGCCGCTCGCTTTGAAATCAGAGCTGCTGTACTCGTTCTAGGCCTCGTCGTATTTTGTAACATCTCCTTCACTTCCGTTTAGTATAATCATTCATATATAACACACGCCAATGAACACTGGCAGACATCCAAGCGAGCCTTTCTAATCGGCGTAACACCTTGTGTATTGTGTACTCACGATGGTAAACATAACAACGGAAACCCCAATGAAAATAAGCTCATAGACTTACGACAGGGGAGCAGAAATACGTTTAAGTGCAAAGTAATTATATCAGTCTGGAAAAATAATTTTGGTTCAAGCCACTAACACTGGAACAGGATTTGGAAGAAAAACAAAGGAAACCATCATAATGAAAAGTAAAACTTGAACAACAAAATAAAGGCCTCGATCTAGAAATCCAAGTGTATCTTAATTTTTCAAGGTAGAGGTTAGACGATTTGATGTAGATCGAATTGTTGATAGAATGTTCTCAATAATTAAATTTGAAATTATATAATTTGGGGGGAACCGTATCTTACTCAGCGTACACAAAAATTTAATATAACACACGTGACACAATGATTCATCGAAAAAACAACCCACAACAACAAAAATCGACTAATGAATTCATTGAAAGAAGAATGTTGAGCATACTTAATTATAACATACACATTGCCCTTCTCGAGTCGAAATGCCGTGTGCATACACATTGCCCTTCTCGAGTCGAAATGCCGTGTACGGGTGGAGGTTTGCGTTCACGGCATACTCGAGATTGAGACTCGATGAGTCACGGCCCCCTTTTGAAAATATTGTAACTTTGGTGTCCACATTAGAATTGATTAGTATACTGATTAATTTGACCTCAATATCGACTTGTCTTCATTTTCGACTGCACCATTTTGTTAGTACACCTACTTTGCAACTTTTGAATGATAGTAAGTTCTCTTGTGACATGCGAATAGGTAATTCTACATTATCCCTTATGCGTGATTTTGTTCCATATTTTTTTAATGGTTCTTTTTTCGTTCGAAGTAAACATCGTGCGTCAAATAGATGAAATGGACCTGGGCTGTAAGCTGACGATTATTTTTACATGCGCAAACTTGCATCAATTTTAGGAAAGATAAGACTAATTGTCTACCCGCATTCTACCGTGGGTGAGCTATCATTTATAATATCCGATCAGATAAAATTTAAAATGCCGTCAATCAAAAGCATTCGATATTTTCTCTTACTCAAGTCGCTCAATGTATTACTAACCTTAAAAACATTTAATTCTCGACTAGTTTTTTTTCTTGCCTCCTTTCAAATTCTCGTCTGACACCGACTGTCGTGAAGACACTTCAAGCGTTTGACGTCATCACTTCCTACTTGCCTTGCGCGTCAAATCATTACCTGGCTTCACCGTTTGCAGCAGGTCTATTTTCGTCATCCCGTAAGTGTAAAAATGTAGTTTTAATGAAATTTGCGAAACATGAAACGTGAGATTGCGTACAAAATGATGACGGAACGATTGAAAATCCGTTCAGCAAACGTCTTCTCTTACATAAAATGTAATTTGTCATGCTATTTTGGAATTTTCTGTTGTCGCTCAATGGATTCATGTATTTTGACACGAGTTTTACCGTTGAATCATTGTCCTACATCGCCTCCTACTCCACTTATTCCCTTTCCTCTCCTCCCCTGACCCTTCTTCTTCAATCATATCGCCGTAAACATTCCCACGATGCGGTGCCTTTATTCCTCCCCTCGCTCTACATCTTGCCTTCAATGAAATCAACAGAGAGTGGATGCGTTTAGTCGTGGGAGCCCCCAATACGCCTCGCTTTTCCTGACATCTTACAGGACACCAACAAAAACCCAGAGCAGATGGTTGGCTGGATGTAGTTGTTCAGTTTTATTAGTTATGACAGGGCTTTGCCTATAACTTTACTACGATGGTTATGGTTATCTATAAAAGCGTGGACACTTGGCAGGGTAGATCTAGATTTAGATATCAGCCCCTAAGATCCCTGGCTTCTCGTCAGTTGATTAAAAGCGCGTTTTCCTTTCACCACTATAGGTGGCCGTGCACACCAACGTCGGAAGATCGGACATGAAACCAACTGAACATTTTCCTCGCGTTCAAAATCCTTCCATTAAAACGCCGGCAAACGCACACACATACACACACATACACACACACACATACACACACAAACACACAAAAACACACATTCACACACACACACACACAAATACACACACGTCGCTCTTAACATCTTTGTGCACATACTATGTTGATGTCATCGACCACGATCTACCAGCGTGCATGAGAACTGGCCACGCAAGATGTCTAGCAAGGCGGCCAGATGATGAGTCATAATCTTCCCCTTTGAAACTTTTGAAATGCTGGGCAACTCATAACTATTGCAATATTGGGCCATTATCTTTAATACAATACTGGGCAAAAAGCTGGTCAATGTTTCTATCGCAAAACCAAAATTTCCCCATTCAACCTCCGTCTTAATAGACAGAACCCTTCCAAATGAAGATTGAATCGCATATCATTATTCCCCTATTTGATTTCCCATCTCCATACAGCGTCCTCTCCACTTCCGATACAAAACCCCGACCCAAGCGGTGGCTTTAAAATCAAAGGGAGAAAACCACGATAAAATCATACACTAGGCAGTTTCATTCGACGCAGGCGACATCCGTGCATAATAAGAAGGTCGACCTGATCGACAAGAATCACACCAGAACCTTAAAAAGTCGATACGATCCATAAACACATACTAACACTTTTGCCGAGGTATTGGATACATCCATCTTCATAATAAATCATTTATTTGTTCCTGACGTCCTCGGGAAACAAACAGAGAAAGTTTTTTTTGTTTTTTTGTTTTCCTTCTTTTTTAAAATCCCCGAGCAACTTTTCTCTACGACTATCAACTTTAACTCTTCCATTACATCGAAATAAGTCTTGTGAATCGCCCACGTCCTCATATCACAAGTAAATCCGATAAAACGCCAAAAAGGGGGAGATAAATGACTTGGCCGCCACGTATCTTGCGATAGTCTTTTCATGCACCCTATTTTGTTTTGACCTTCCAACGAGGGTTTAATTATTGTGTTTGCCTTCTTGCAGCTATGCCCAAACCATCTATTAGCTTTGGAAATTGTTTCCTTCGACCTCCCTCCTATCATAACGGCCAGTGACCCAGAGAGTACTTCTAAGGGCGAGCACACACCGCCTTTGGTGAACAAAACTCGTAATGACGCTTCGTTGGCTTTTCATTAATCAAAAAAACCGCCGAGTAAATCATTCAACGCCTGGTTACAGGTTCGTCTGCCTGCAGCTGCTGTCTCGTGTAGCGTATTTTTGACAAGTTTTAATGCTAACCATGGTACAAAAGTGTACACTTCTCAACATCAGACGATCAAAGAGAACGGTCATATTTCACAAATGCAGATGTTATGCTTTACCTCCAGTTGCAAATGACACGCTAAGTGACAGTGACAAAAGAATTATCTAGTAGTAACGTATAAAGAAGTTTCCTCTTTTACCGTTCTTTCTTCCCTTTTTTGTCGGGCTGTTATTATTTTCTGGTGAAAATCCATTCTACAGAAGAGCCACAGCTCCATAACGCCAGAACCAGAGTGCACGGGCCTTTATGCGGCAAAAGGGGCGAGCGCATGCGCAGGACGTGCGCAACCGATCGGTCAGGCAAGGGAGGCAAGCGGACGGCCAAAGAGTTTCCTAAAATGGTAGCGATAGACGGGGAGAAGTGCTTGGCCGGTGAAATTGAATGGCCCTCAGCTATCTGACCCAAGGAATTTGAATAGTCCTCCAGAAATTTGTCTTTTGCGATATTCCGAGATGTCTGCGACCTTACAGAGCAGGTCATTAATAATACTTCTACGACGAATGCGAGATAAACAACAACACTAACAACAACAAAAAAACAGCAACAACAACAACAACAGCAACGACAATAAAAACCCAAGAACAATAACAAACAATGTTAGAAAGAAGTCGTGGACAAATACCCAGAAAAGATATGAGGAAAAAATTTGGGAGCCGCCTTTAAGTTATGTTGAATTCGTAGCTCTCCGTAATAGAAAACATAATTGTAGTTACATGTGGCAAACTGCGATGCGTTCATTTTGGCAATCAGTGCAATCCATTTGCCAATCGCGTGTACAACAATAATAATTGTCACGTGTTCAATTATCCAGGTGCTTGGAGAGCGATCAGCGCGGTGTGGCTCTGATTACTGAATTGTCATAGTTGCCTTTGTCTTTAAATTTGATTATCATTTTGTTATACAAAGTCATAGTCATTTTGTCAGTGGGTCTGGCATACAATCATTAACTGATCACACCATCTTTCATTGGCCCATATCAAAACATGAGGGAGGAGACGGTACAATGCGACGATGAAATGGAAGACAGGATGGATAAATTCGCTTTGGAGATGATACCATACGCAAGTACCGCTACGATAAATTCACAAAGTCAAGGTCGACTAAAAAGTGGAAAGATGAATAAACATTGCACTGACATCCGACAAGATAACTCCTCATAAACACACAAATATTATCTTCAAAATATACGAATAGTTTCTCAAACGATATACACTCGCGTCTACCATTTTTCTTCTTTCATTTCTTTCAGATGGTTCTACTTCGTAGGGCGATCGAAACTGCAGGGGAGGAATTTTATCTCTTACGATCTCCAACTTCCTTTCCAGATTTCCTCACAAGTGACCTTTTCCAGTGCATATATCCCACTCCCCCATTAAACATTGGCAGAGGCCAGCCACGCCGTTATTGCCATTACCACTATTATCGCTACTACCAGCAAAGCTATCTTCACTGCCACTAAAGCTGCAAAATCTACCATTGGCTAAAAGGAAGTTCCGAAAGACACTAATAGAATTTAATATTCGGTCCGTTCGCCGATAGCCACTAGCTTTAAATGAACCGATAAAATCTTTCTGGTAGGATACACCCCATTATTGCCACCACCACCACCACCACCACCACCACCACCACCACCACCACCACCACCACTACCACCACCACTACCACCACCACCACCAACACCACCATCACCCTCATCCCCCTCCACACACAACCACCCCCAATAGCCCACCGTCACCATCTCCACCCTTCCCATTTTCTAACACCCTCCATTCATCTTGTCCTCGGCTCGTGCCAAATGTCTCCTTGCCTGACCTCGTGACTTTTCCTCTCAGACTCCGGAAAGCGACCAATCAAAATAAAACGCCTTTCGCCGTCATGGGAGCTTCCTTCATCCCTTTTTATGACGTAGCTTCCGGTATTTCGAAATGGTAGGATTCTGCATGGCGTCCTACGTACATTTTATGGCGGTTGTATTATATATTATTCAATGTTTATTTTCTTTCAAATTGCAGTTTGCTTTTCTCGTTCGAGGCATGCCAAGAATAAGACATATCTAGAACATTTTATCCTTATATCCATTCACTTTTTTCATTTCTTTGTAACCTTTAACCTTCATCCTAGCCTTGGCGAAGACATTTCACTAATGACACTTTTGACACCCTTCTCTTGCCAACTCCAAATATCCCATGAAATATCAAGATAAAATTCACGTTGAATTGATTTTTATCTTGTATAAAACTGCTTTAATGGTCGATCCAGTGAACAAAGCACCATAAAAGTTTGTGGTGGCAGAAATTAATATTATGGTGTATGCATTTATTTGCTCAAGATCGTATATGTAAAACCTGAGATCAGAGCAACTTCCTCTGATGGACGAATATTTGTCTCTTACCATTCTTCTTTTACATTCCTAAATCCAATTACTACGTTAGCGGCTGGCTAACGGTGTGGGTAATTCAGCTTTGGTTTTGGTTTTATTCTTCTTTCACAACGCCTTTCTAATGGGCCTTATAGAACTTTAAAAGAGCAATGTTATACTTGAAGACAAAAAATAAAGAAAACAAAAGAAAGAGAAGTGAATATGAAATATCTCACACTCACTTCACTACGGATCTCAAGGTTGCACATACACTCTTAAAGATACAAGAGATGAGAGAAAAACATAGAAGTGAAATAACAAGGAGATCAAAACATCTATATTATGCTACTCATAAGTAATAGTGTTATAATTATACTTAAGTGATCTGCTACATTCCACCCATGCCTCAAGCAAAATCCAGAAAGTAGTTTTTGACATAAGCAATTCAGCTAACAGATGTTAATGATAAAGGTAGGGAGTTTCAAAACAAGGGTGTTACTCTACACACATTTATTTATAGTTCTTTAAGGGGAAAAGTTTCGGAAAATCGAATATGACAAGCAATAAGGCATTGACAAGGACATGAATAATCTTTAAATGGGAGACTAAAAGACAAGCAGACATGTATGCCCACGGGCAGACGGACAGACACGAAGACAGACTAGACATGCATACGGAAAGACAGGCATGATCAGGTATGCAAATTAGACAAAGAGACACTAATCCTGAGACTTACGCTAAACATAGAGACATACATCATGAACCATGGCGTGGCAAAATAAACATACTATGAAATGCAATGCATGTAGAATAGAGTCAGACATTAGTTATGACTGAGTCTATGTCATGAGATTTCTACACGAATAGACAGTTTCATACGTCATGAGATTAACATTATGAGCAAAATGCATAGGCAAAATTGACAGACAGCTAAACATGCAGACATACAGAAAGACCCACAGGCGGACAGACAGACAGACAGCCAAACAGACAGACAGACAGACAAACAGACGGACAGACGGACAGACGGACAGACACACAGATACTGACCGACAGAACGCCAAGACCGACAGAAACATTTCTCTTCACCAACAGTATCCGAATCTTGACAAAACCCGATATCAATTTCGGATACCAGCAATCCAACACCCCCCCCCCCCCGCCCCCCTTCCTCAACCCCACCCCCAATCGAAAACCTTCTTCATCCGAAACCTCCCACTCTCAGAACTTCCCTCCCTAGCCGCTCTTGGACTTTCCCAAGCCCAAACTTCCCTCTCCCTCCCTAATCTCCCTCCCACACGCCTTCCCCCATCCGTCATATCAGTCTGCCCTCCACCTTTTTATCTTCCTTCCTGTCCAACCAACTTTTCATCGTCCAGTAGATAACTGAAAGCTGCGTTCAGTTCACCAACTACACCAATCGCGTGTCAATCACAAACCAATCGATCCTGGTGATCAATCTCACGAACATAATCGATTCTTAAAAGCTACGAATTTTCTTTCTTTCTTTTCCATATTTCTTTTTAGATATGCCAACCACTTTGCGAGCTTCTTTTATTTCTTTTTTATTCTTCCTCTTTTTCCTTTCTTTTTTACTACCTTCCTTCCTTCCTTCTTTCTTTCTTTCTCTCTTTCTTTCTTTCTTTCTTTCTTTTTCCCATCCGCTTTTTAGTTTATCTTCTTTTTTCGACTAGTTTTGACACGTCAATCACTTAGCGAGCGGTTGTCGGGGCTGTGCGTGCAAAGAACACAGCTCCCGGCCGATTGATGAGCAAATATACCCGGCCGGTTCTCCTATACCGGCCGGCCTGCCCGCTGACTTGAACTCCATAATTTCGTTGCGTTAATCATTCAAACGTGATAAGGGCTGGACAGCCAGACAAAAACCAGGATGCGCCGCGAATAAATGGATTGCATAGGCCGCGAATTGACACACAGGGCCGCTGCAACGGTGGCAGTCACTTCATCCTCACGCCATCCAAAGGTTTGCTCCTTTACTCCTGGAATGAAGAGGAGCACAAGAGTGGAAGGGTACTAGCCGAGTGAGTGTAAGACCTAGTCTCTGATAGAGTCTTTAATTATCGTATTTTATACAGCTTGCCTGCCCATGGTCTGGGTGCAATGTATGGAAGTAAAATCAAAATTTGGTATTGAGACAGAGAGATGGTGGGGGTGGTGGTGGGGGGGAAGAAGAAATTTGTGTTTGTGTTGGTGTGTGTGTGTGTGTGTGTGTGTGTGTGTGTGTGTGTGTTTGTGTGTGTATGTGTGTGGCAAACTCGTAGTGAGAAAAAACAGTGTTATGTCTTCAAAGAAGAGAATCTCCATCCACGAGGTGTTTTTAGGCCTGGATGGTGTGTGAGTGTGTGTGTGTGTGTTTGTGTCAGTGTGTTGACAAGGATAGAAAGCGGGGAAAAGGGGTTGGGGGAGGGGGAAGGGCGGATCAGTAAGTGTCAAGGGCGTGCGTTGCTTTTTACGTTTATCTCCTTTTCTCCTGCAGGTTCATCTTGCTTGTTTGTTCGACAGTTTGTATACTTGTTTGACTGTCTGCCTAGCTCCTGGTCTGACTGTATTACTATCAGTCTATCAATCAGTCTCTCTCTCTCTCTCTCTCTCTCTCTCTCTCTCTCTCTCTCTCTCTCTCTCTCTCTCTCTCTCTCTCTCTCT
>JBBPCV010473005.1:0-11739 GCA_037974505.1 Plocamopherus tilesii
CTATTAATCAGCATTCTTGTCATGGAGAGAGAGAGAGAGAGAGAGAGAGAGAGAGAGAGAGAGAGAGAGAGAGGAGAGAGGGGAGAGGGGAGAGAGAGAGAGATTGGGAGGGAGGGAGAGAGGGGGAATGAGGGGGAGAGAGATGGGGGAAGGGAAAGGAAGGTAAGTGGAGTAGGGGGAAGAGATCTAATGGCTTCCACTTCCTTGGAATTAGATCTAATGGAAAATAAAAAAGGTAGTGAGACACTCTCACTCTGACTCAACTTGAGATCGGATCGCAAGATCTACTCATAAACCCTGGACTAGATCTAGATCTAAATCTAATCTAGATCGGGATCGGGATATCTAGAATCTTTGTGTTTGTTTTGTACGTTTATAGCGTAAGGTATAATGACATCTAAAACAGACAGATGCATTACTTTGACAAGATCAAATCCGTCTTATATCTAGATTCTATATAATTCTAGCCTCCTCGTAATTCATGCAGAACTGACAGTGTTTCGTATCACTCGTCTGTCAGTGACAGTGTGTCACTGTCAGCTGCTGTGCTTAACTGAGCTTCCCGTTTCCCATCTTCCCATGTGAGGTTTGTTTTGATGATTGTTTAAAAACATGGATGATGAATATATCTGAAACGTACGTTGAGGAAATGAGTTGTTTATTTTAATATTTGATATAAAATTTAACTTATGATAGCATCCAAATGTTTCTTGAACGAATCAATATATTTTTTTAAATCATTAAATGCTATATTCTACCAAACTGCCTCTAAATTCTAAATTTTGAATCATTGCTTTCTCTTTATTTCATTTAGTGTTGTACATTCAACAAGGAAGTTTACTAAAGTTATATGTTTTGAGCATGCGCAGGTAACTCTCCACGTCCATCGTCAACAACTTCGCATCTCGCTAAGAACTACCGTTGGTACCTCAGGATGGTGTCATCAACTCAAACTTGAAAGCTGTCTTCCATATTTTGTGTTTTACAATTATTATTATGAAGATTCTGAATATGCATTAAACAAATAGATTCTATCTACGGATGCAACATTGTCTTGAAAGAAAAGACGGATTTGCGTTTGAAGGCAAATTTGCTGGTCATCATGTGATGATAAGTCTTTCTTGATCTAGAAATCTAGTGACTGTTTCAAGTATTGTATGCTTATATTTGGACAGTGAAATGAAATGGCTAGTTGCCATTAC
The DNA here is from genome assembly GCA_037974505.1 of Plocamopherus tilesii. Classification (NCBI taxonomy): domain Eukaryota; kingdom Metazoa; phylum Mollusca; class Gastropoda; order Nudibranchia; family Polyceridae; genus Plocamopherus; species Plocamopherus tilesii. The sequence goes on from JBBPCV010473005.1 coordinate 1,203, forward strand.
TAGCCTTTGAAAGTAGATTTTTAAAATAATAAATGTAGTCTACTCAGTGCACATTAGTACCGTCTAAACTCCTCAAAGTTATTACCAATCACTATCAGCAGGGGCAGGGGAAATGATACTGAGCGAGTTGAGAGTTGAGTTCTTGTGATTTTATTTTTGTGGAGAAAACTTTCACTTTTTCCACTGCAAACATAGTCAACAACAGGTTCTTGCAAAATTCCATCTCATACTAATTAATCTGCTGAAGATTACAAGACCATAGATCAAATATGTCTTGGCTGTCTGCTGTAACTGGAAAAGCAGAAGATTTTCTTAATCGACTCGATAAATCAGCAGCAGATGCTTTGCATACTACTGAAGAGCAGGCTGCACTATCCTCAGGACCCCCTGTTGTTTCTAATTCATCCCTCTCTCAGGACATACGTTCATCTAGGCCTTTGCCTCCATCTCAAAGTGTCCCCGTAAATCTTCATAGCCTGAAAGAGAATGTGGATAAAGCATCATCATACATCAGTGGCCCTGTGAATGCTTCACAGAAATCAACTGAAAGCTCACAGTCTTCAGTGATTTCATCGGGAAAAACTGTGAAAAAGAAAGATTCAGACGAAGCTCTGTTTGATTTTCTTAATAGTAAAGAATCAAGTGATAATGGAAAGAAAAGAAAAACACCTAAAAGTAGCCATCACCATTCCAGACAGTCTAGCACCTCTTCTGTTATTTCATCAACCTCCAAAGGTGCAAAGTCAGAATCTCTGTCAACAGCTCCAATTGAAAGTGCCATGACTACTAGTGCTACAGCGACCACTCTTGGAACTCAAGGTGCACATTATAATTATATTACTCGTTTTTCTTTTTTACTGTTTTCTTATACTGATAGAGAGTATTTTTTGAACTTAAATGTACAACATTAACATCTCTAAATACAGTAGCATTATGGTTACTTTTTAGGCGATTTGACAAGAATACTCAGTTAACTTAGTAGTTTGTCAGCTTTTATGATGATGAAGAATAAGAACTAGTTTGAGGAATTTATTTTTTTTTGCCTTTAAATCTTGAAATTTAATTTCAGTAAGGGTAATAAGTGGTCACAGTGACCTGTGAGGTTGTAAGATCATGTCCCATTAAGGTCAATGTGAGTAAACCCTTGGGTAAGATTATGTACACAAATTGCATTTGTTTTTGGTGCTGCTGTTGCAGTTGATGCATGTATTTCGGTTAAAAACTAAAAGACAAATTTTCCCTTTTTATTTTTTATTGGTTTGTATTTTTTTAGATGATGAAGGTTTTATTTGTGATGAAACAGGTAAAAATGAAGAAAAGAAATTTTCATGCAAGAGAAAACTTGGTGGAGAGGAAATATTGGAGGAAAAATATGCCGAAAATGTCCTTATTTAAAAATATTTTAGGGACTTTTAATGAAGACATTTAATACTTTCTTCTTCTGTGCATTTGCTTGTTTGATTTGTGTCAATATTAGTTTGAGAGAGGAATTCTTTTTTCTTCTCTTCAATTGTTTTTACTTGTTTCTTACTCTAGCGAGTAAACTAGACTCGTCTACAAATGACGAGCAGGAACCACGAACAGACGATAGCCCCACAAACTCTCACATGTCAGCCGACATAGATGTCCTTACTGATGCACTGAAAGAAAGTCCAACTGGGAGTGATCAAAGTGTGCCTGAGAGTGATCATATTGAAGGATCAACTGATCAAAAAGACAGGAAACTTTCTTCTTTGGAGCTTGAAAACAGACTACTGCGTAATGAAGTCGCATCACTGAATCAGGAAATGGCAAGCACAATAAAACGAGCTAAGGATTCTGAATCAGGTTACTTGCTTTTATTTATGAATGCATTAAGATTGTTTTTAAAATTTTAGAGATAGGCCTTTTATGAAATAATGTTTTTGTTTTGAGAGACCTAAATGAGAAGCAAATCAGATTATATTATAATGACTTTTATAATCCAATGATTCTTTTTTTATGTTTCTTTAATTGAGCAAACTGTTTGAGTTTTGTTTAGTATCTTGTTTTGTCTTTTATTTTCTTATGAGAAAGAGGTTGTTGTTCATGTGTAATTCTTCAGGGGGAAATAATATTTGGACAGCATCATTTCTGTAAGGGTAAAACATATTTGTATTTCAGATCTTGTCAGAACAAAAGAGAAATTAGCTGCTCAGGCGAATTCCGTAAGCATGCACGATCAACTTGTCAGGGAACTTCAGGCAAGGGAGCAAGATCTCACTGAAGCATTGAATGCCAAAGATTCACAGTTGGCAGTGCTAAGAGTTCGTTTGGAGGAAGCTGATCGAAGAGTCAGTAGTAAAGAAAAGTCTTTGGAAGAAATAAGAATTGAACGTGAAAGGTCAGTTTAATGAGTTTTGCAAGATACACTGTTGAAGAAACTTTCGTTGATTTGAAAATTTTGTTTTTCTTGTTTGATTCAGTATTATATTATCCCTTGTCTTTATTGAACTAATGTGTACATACAATGCCATGCTTATGGTATAAGCCAATTTTTTGATAAATTTTATTTTGTATGCTTGTAAATTTAGTATTACAGTGATCTTCGCCTAAAAGTCCACCCCTCAGAAAACTAAAATTTTTGTCTTAGGCAGGCCATGTTTTGAGGTGGATTTGGAAGGAGACAGACCATTTGAATGTTAATCTCCATTTTAATCTCCTTACTGTGTTTGAAGAACTTAGATGTTCAGTGAAAGTCATAGAGATGTCGAAGGGATGCAAAATTTTAAAATTTGTACTCTCACTGGCTCTTTTCTTCTTTGCTATTGGGAAAGTAATCTTTTCTTTTTTTCTTTTTCTTTTTCTTTTTTTTTTTTTTTTTTTTTTTTTTTTTTTTTTTTTTTTTTTTTTTTTTTTTTTTTTTTTTTTTTTTTTTTTTTGGCCTGATGTGAAAGAATTCTGCCTGTCTTGCATGATTTTGGCTTAAAAATAGCCTTTCAATTGCAGTGATCAGCGATTGAGAAAATGAATGATTCAATCAAATGTCAACTAATTGTATCTATTCAATTTCAACTATCAGCCATTCAGATGTAGGTAGGCACTACATTGTACTACAAATCATCAATGAAATTCCAAAATTGTAAAAATGCTCTACTTGGAGGTGTCTTGACCTACTCTGGACGCCTAGCCAAGATCTTTTTAAGTCTTATCATGAAAATGTTCACTAAAGAGAATGTTTTAAAAAGAAGTTGCACATCACAGATTGAGAAATTAAGGCAAGAGTGTTAACTAAGCCCACTCTTAGGCGATGTATTCTATACTGTTGGGCTGGGTTTTGTTTTTGGGTTGTTGATTTTTTGTGGGTTTTTTTGTTTTTTTTTTGTATTAGAAAAATTCCATTTCGACTGAAAATCAAGCTCTTAGGCAAAGACTACTTTGCCAGCTAGATACTTTTAATTGAGGTTATTAAATAAAAAGTTGTGCTTATAAGGTGTAACATTTTTAAAAATTGTTATGTGTTCCTTTCTAGTAAACTTAACTCAATTCTTACTTGCATGGCTTAACTGAAAAAAAAAAAAAAAAATACAGAGAAAAATGTGAGATTGTCAAAAACTTTGGATTTGTGGAATAAGTCATTCATATATCTAGCCTTTCTTCTCAGAATATTGAAAGACCATTCTGATTCAAGTGGAATGCATAATCAGGCTCTTGATGCTATGAAAGAAAAACTAGAAGAAGTAGAAGCAGCATTGAAAAGGGAACAAGCCGCATATAAACAAGCTCAGGTAGGATGACAATCCTATTTAAAGAGAATATTTTGATTTAAGCTACAAAAAAGAAGCAGATCTGCAAAGAGACAGTCTTTTGTACTTTACCTGGTTTGCTTCTTTATACTTAGTCACAAAAACTGCACCATTTGTTTAATTTAATGTTTAACTGTAAGGACATGATGGAAAACAATGAAGAAAAATAAAATTGTTTTATGGCAGGATAACAGTAAACAAGTTCGATTGACTAAAATTTGTGTTTTGCCAAATGCCTGACATATACAAAATTTCAAACTTAAAACACGTTCACAAATGTATATTTCTAGCATTAACCTGAACCTCAGACAATCCTTTGCCATGGTAACGCCCAAAAACATCCGCCATCTTGGATTTTTTGACAATCTTTAGGTACCTTTTCATCAAACCCTATGCAGTCATTTTGTCTAGAAATTTAACATAACATTCACTCCACCTTTCTCTCAGATTTGTCAGATTACTTTTTCAAAACATTCAATAATATGGTTTTTATTTATTTGAATGGTACCATCAGCGTATAGCAAAATTATGCTTTTTTTTTTTTCCACAAAAAAATTCCTAAAATTTTTTTTTTTTTTTTAAATGAACAGAAAAGCAATCTGACAAAATGAAGATATAGATGAAGGGACCATAACTGTAAAGTTTCAACTCAGTGTGATGATTAGAGTAAAAGAAATGGGCCCTTGAGTGACGAAAAATGAAGTTTTTAGAAAAACGAGAAAAAAGACTGAAAAGCGTAATCTCGCGTCCAAAAAACGTGTTTTTGGGCAATTTCTTCACCATAAATTGTACCCAGCTTATGCCTCTGCTAGTTCTCAAAGTCATTACTTACAAACAATTCATAAAATATGCAAAAGAAGTAATATTTCAAGAAAACATTATCACAATAAACACTCAGAGTGATGTCACAAGGTAAACAAAACACAGATGCGTAGATCCCGATTAGTGCCGAGCGCGGGGGAAATGGGCCCGCTGTGAAGTAAAGGGGACGCTGATTGGTTGACAGGAGGGGCCGTTGACTCCAATTGCCGCCTTCGTGAGACCCCGTAATACTAGAATTGTATGCTTAGTACATCATGCCCAAAAATGGAAGTGGGCTTCTTGTGACCCTCATGAATATTATAATGAATGTACACTAAATGGACCAAGCTAGCACTGTTATATCAATGTCAAGGGAGAGAGGAAGCATTAGGCTTTCATATGATGTAAGACGAGTCCATTTTTTGTAGGGGTGTTGAGTTTACATGGCGAAGAATGTAATCAAAACAGGCTTATTTTCTTACAATTTTTAGTCAAAATGAAGGTACCTGATGCTTTCAAAGACTGTTTTTTACAGGAAATTGACTGAATTTCGACTTGGGAATACTTTCAAATGGAAGCTAATAAGTTCAGTTTGACAAATACGTTTAAATCTCAATTTCGATATCCTGACCCAAAAATGGTCCATTCCAAGTGCCGTATTTCCCCTTAAAAAACTAGAAAGAGAGATAGATAAAATCCAAGTTTCACAGGTAATGAAATTGGTAAACAAAAAGCATTGAATTTAATGTCTGATACATCTGTTTTACATGAACTTTTCATTGCAAACGAACATTTGGTTAGATTAAGTAAGAAGACAAAAAAAGAAAAAAGAAAGGACATCAAAGAATGCATTTTAGCCATGCTAACAATTATGTATTATATCTGTTTGACTTAAAATGGGTATGACCGCCTGCACCAGCTTCACAGCATGCTTTAAACCAAAGAGGCATCAACTGAACCAATTTTTAGATAAACTCTCTAGGGATTGCTCCACTGATAGAGCATTTTGTAGCTGGACCAAGTTGTTGATACCTGCTCGTTCCCGCACATGACTGCTAAACTTATGCGATAAATGTTCAACAGGTGAAATAATTGGTGAAAGAGCCAGTCAGTCCAACAAGTCAAACTCTTAATCGCCTAAAAAGTTTTTGGATACTTTAGGTGGATGTTGTTATGTAGAAAAAATTGAAGATCAAGATGTCCCCCAAAGAACAGCACAACAGAATCGTTCATCCCTTTGTCGACATACACCCATCATGTAATTCTACCACGCAGCATAGCATTATCAGTGTGGTCAAATACACTGATCCTAGCCCATACCATTACACCATCACCATCAAAACAATCAGTTTCCAATACACACCCATAGTTGTATCAGAACATCCGAAAAGTAAAGCTTAAACTTTCTCTCATCTGTAAACAGAACTGTGTCCCATTGCAGTAGGTATCAACAAGTATGAGACACACACCAGTTTGAATAAGCTTGTCTTTGATGGGCGAAAAGAATGTGTCCAATGTACAACTACGGGCATCTGCTCTTCAAATCCACTGCCTTTAATCTTTGCCTTACTGATGACTATCCCACTCTCTTGCCATTTGACTTGCATGAATCAATGTCTGATTAGTATGGGCCAGAGTGAGAGCTTGGTCCTGCTCATGGTTGGCCTTTTTTGGCTTTCCACAGCCTGATAGGTCATCAAATTTAAAAACTAATGCTGTGAATGTTGACTTGGAGCGTTGAAATTCCATAGCGGTATCCCAGGCACACATACCATTAGCATGCATGCCCATAGCTTGGTTTCTTTCTTCTGATGATGGATATTAAGTTGTTTTTTTTTTCATCTTTTGATTTCAGCAAGAAGCAGGAGACAGGCAGGCAAGGTTGCAACAAGAGCAGCAGTCCATGGTAGAATCTATGACTAATGCAGAGAAAAAAATGGCTGATGAGAGAGGCAAATATTTTTCCCATATCAATAAATTTTACATTTATTTATCACTGGTGAATATTTTTAGTAGATTATTAGATCGCACTTCAATTTTTGTCGATAATTAGATATGCAATTCAGTTGACATTATAGTGTTTAGATTTAAACATTAGATATAGGAACATTCACTCTATTTATCTTTTCATTTGAAGTGAAATCTTTGCATATTTTTAAATTATATGTGTAACTGGTTATTTCTTCTTTAAAATATGGGGATTTTAATGGACAATAAAATTATGTGTCTTTTTAAAAGGTTAAATTTTATATGGCAGCTGAGCATCAATAACATGGGGATGGTAAATTGGTTGGCTCTGTATGCCATCTATTATTTTGTTCTTAAAGCAGTTATTGTGATCTTTTTGACGCCCTATGAAAACAGGTAAACTGATTGAAATGGGCAGTCAGTTGAAAGAAGCTAAAGCAGCAGCAGATGCATCAAGGAAGGAATTGTCAGATTACAAAGAGAAAGCAGCTCGAATTTTACAGGTGAGTCTGAGAAAGGATTTGAACTCAAAAAATGTTATTTCAAAATAAGTTCAGAGGTAAATTGCTTGTCAATGATGTTATAATATTTCATTTGTTTCTTCTTTCACAGAGAGAAAGCACATGCATAAATTTATCCTAAATTAGAATGAAATAACTAAATTGCTTCATTTCAATTTTTCCACTACACTTTTTAACTATTTTTCTATACTTGAACTTAAAACTTAAGTATTAAGATATTGATATTTTCCATCCCATTATTATCCATTATTTCAAGATATTAAGGTTGTTTTTTTTTCCACCCCACTCAATCTTTTTCAGTCCAAGGAGAAGTTGATATCAAGTCTCAGAGAGGGTGGGGCATCTGTAGGTGATGCTGGAGTTTCAATGCTTGAACATGAGTCACTCAGGCAGGAGAAGGATATGCTTCGTGAGGAGCTTCAACAAATGAAGCTAACAGTAGAAAATTTAAGACAAGAACTGCAGGTGAGTGCTTTGTGTTAATTTCACTTAATTTTAATGGTTTTTGGGTTCATCATGTCACATTTGTTTGATTTTGTATTTACCTTCCTATCAGGTACGTCTTTCATTTTCTGAATGTGCTATATCAATTCTTTACATATTTTTGTTTACTTGTATCAGGATGTTGAAAATCAACTGCAACAGGAAAGTGATACTTCACAAGACACAATCAGATCATTAGAGGACACTGTAAGAGAAGAGAAGAGGAGAAGGGAAGATTCAGAACAAGAACTACTCAAACAGAAGCAGGTAAGAAGGGTTGAAGTTCCCAATACTTTTGCTATAGAAAATTGAAAATTCTTATTAAAAAATACAAGGAAGAAATGTCTTTTTAATAGTGACTCTCACATTTTTCTTTGATTCTTTTTCATCACAGTAACACATGCAAAAAAAAAAAAAAGAAAGTCTTCACCAAATTGATATTGTAATTCAAGTTTTTAAACATAATTGTTGAAGTTTCTTAATGCTTTTCATAAGATTTTGGATTTTGTTGAATTAGTGTGACTTGATTTTTTTTCAATAGGAGCTCCAATATGCTTTAGATGAACTCCATAAGCAGAAAAGTGCTTTCCAAGCCCGAATCAATGACAGAGAGGCTGATATTGAAAAGCTCAGGAACCAGGTAAAAATGTTAAAAAAATATTTTAAAAACTAACAAAAAAATATCTGAAATAATTAAATACATCAATATTCTCTATATAGCATTAAAAAATATGATGTTTAGATATTATATCAATTAAATATTTGAAGCATGATCTTTTTGGATCTTTCCCCTTTTTCAGTTAATGACGAAGAGTATGAGCAGTAGCACAGAGAATGAATTAGAGTCACGAGTGAGATCTCTTACTGAAAGCTTGATCCAAAAGCAAACAGTGTTGGAGGCCCTTAGCACAGAGAAAAACTCATTGATTCTTCAGCTTGAAAGGATGGAGGTACTGGTATTATTACTCTCATATGGAATTTTGCAAGTTAAATTGGTTTTTAACCTAAATTTTTTACATTAAAAAAATGTGCTCATTTAAAAATCTAAAATTAATTTTTGTTGTGATGTATTTGATTTTGGTTTGTTGCTTTTTAGTTAGTTTTTGTTGTTGTTTTTTTGGGTTTGTTTGTTGTTGTTTTTTTTTTTGGGTTGGGTTTTTTTTTTAGGGTTTCTTTGTTTTGTTTTGTTTTTGTTTTGATTTTTTTCGATTTTCTTTTTCAGTTTCTTTTTTAATTTTGCGGTTTGTTTGGCTTTTGTTGCTGTTATTGCTTTTGCTTTGTTCTTTTGTGCCTTTTTGGTGTTTTTTTTTCTGTTGTTGTTTTTTGTTTTGATTTGATTTTAGTTTTTTTTGGGGCGATGCGTTGATGTTTATTTTGTTTTATTTCGTTTTCGGTAATTATTTTCGTCTATTTGTTGTTCTTTGTTTTATTTTTGTTTCTTTTTGGTTGTTGTTTTTTGTTTTTGTTTTTTGTTGTTGTTTGTTTTGTTTGTTTTGTTGTTGTTTTTTTGTTTTTGTTTTTTTGTTGTTTTTTTTTTGTTTTTTTGTTTTTTTGTTTTTTGTTTGTTGTTGTTTTTTTGTTTGTTCTGTTCTTTTGGTTTGTTGTGGGGGTTTTTTAGGTGGGGGGTTTTTTTACTTGTATGTGTATGGAGGGGGATGGAGGCGTTGGGTTTTTTTGGGGGGTTTATATTTGCTTTTGTTGTTGTTCTTTTGTTTCTTTTCTTTATTTGTTTCGTCATCCGTTTCCATTTTTCCCAATTGTTTTCTTGTTGTGGTTGGGTTTTGGGTTTTTCTTTGTTATTCTTGTTGTTTTCGTTGGGATTCTGTGTGATCATCACAATCGAATGTCCATCTGTCGAGCGTTGCTTACCTTGAGTCATCCACTTCACTCGGTCTCTCATCGCCATTATTGTGTGCTGAGGGGTGATCGAAAAAAGAAAATGTTTCCCTCATTTTAGAAAAATCTTCTTTCTCAACTTATTTGTCATTACTGATTTCTGTCCCGTTATTCGCCTCATTTCGACACGGCTTGTCGCTTGGTTATTTCATCCGTCTTGTTCTACTTGTGAGCATAGTGGTCTAGATGTAAGACGCTCGGCTCTTAATCCATAGGTTGCGGGTTCGATTCATGCTGTGGGCCTTTGGTAAACGTCTTCTATGTTTATCACATTTCCTCACCCCACTCAGCAGGCATAATGAGTACCTGGCCGTTGTCTCTTTCCGAAAAACAATATTGCGCCTAACTGGAAGCATGTTCTGACTTCTGTGTTCAGAGTTGCTGTTGCTTGAGGTCACCTTGCAAAGCACTTGGAACACATTAAGTGAATTATATATATATACATATATATATATATATATATATATATATATATATATATTTGGGGGCCAGATGGGCTAGCGGTTAAGGCATTGCACTTTAACCCGTGGGATCATGGCTTCCTGCGCCTTGGCATCTGGTTTTTCCTTTGGGCAAGAGAATTCACCCCTATTGCCCGCCTTGAGTGCGGGTAGCTCAATGGTTAGGGCACTTGACCACCAAGCCAAAGGTCAAGGATTCGTTCCCGGTTGTGCAAGCTTGAATTAAAATACAAGTTTTTTCGGTTTTTTCGCCTCCCTGTCCTGTAGTAGCCAGGATAAATGAGTGCCTAGTCCCATTGGAGACGGACGATAAACTAGGAGGTCCCATGTGCCTTTTGCGCATGTAAAAGAAACCTCGGCGGTTAAAATCGAAAAGAGCAGGCCTTATCGGCCGCCACCCTGGCAAAATTCAATTTTTAACAACAATTCTTTCGATTCCAGTCACCACTACCACCTTACCCACCTCAGACTTATTGACTCGTTCATTTATCTGAGTTCAATTAGAATATGCAACGGTCAGAGGGGAAGAGAGTGTGGCTGGGCATCCATACTTCTCTTAAAAAAAACTAGCCCAGGCGTAGCAATGCCATTGCTACAAAATCGTCAACATTGACGTAAAAGGCCTACATATTTTATGCACTTG
>JBBPCV010474115.1:0-11739 GCA_037974505.1 Plocamopherus tilesii
TCTCTCTCTCTCTCTCTCTCTCTCTCTCTCTCTCTCTCTCTCTCTTTCTCTCTCTTTCTCTCTCTTTCTCTCTCTCTATCTCTCTCTCCCCTCCCCCCCTCTCTCTCTCTCCCTCCCCTCTCTCTCAAAACATAACAAAAATGAATACACCCAGGTTTAGCGTCAATTACGATTTTGTTCTGTTGCACTGTTGGTGGTGTTGATAATTTTTTCACTTTTTGTGTCGCTATCAAATATTGCGATTGTGTTCCGTTTGTATTATTACTATTATTGGCCACGTTTTGTGTCACTAAGAATATGTTTCTTCGTGTGGATCTTAAGAACACCTTGCCATTTTCCAATGACTGGCACAAAAAAATACAAATACATTTTTTTTGTTGATTTTCCCTCCAGTAAAGAGATCCCCAAGAGCGATTTATAAAGAGAAACAGAACAACACAATGAATTTCCTAGCGCATTTCCAGTTTCTTATATTATGCTTGAGGCTTGAGTCTTGAAAGGGTTTCACTTCGCACACCTAATCCGTTCCAAAGGCTATGCTTTTAAATCGATTTAGATCTAGTTCTAGTTCTCTGGATCTCGATCTACATCACTGTTCTACAAGCAATGGAAGACGCGTGTCGCATAATGAGAGAAGTTGGTAGCAAAATCGGAGTCAGTTGAGAATTTCGGTACCGGTATCGGATATATTATAATATTTTAGATCTAGATCCGGAATGTGTGAATGTATTTGAGATGTGTGTATGACGAGGTTGGCGACCTCCACTCTCGCACAGATGTACGTCCAGTTTTCTCGACGGGATGTAATCTGGATTTCATTTGTAGGCTTCTAGACTAGATTTAGATTCCTAGGCTCTTGATGTAAATTCTAAATTGATAAGGAACATGCATCTTTAGATCTCTGCATCAATAGATGTCTTATTTTACTGTTGCTTATCTTAATAATCAACATAATCTAGATCTAACGAACGGTGGAAGTCGCCGTTGTAAAATCACGAATCAAAGCCGGACGCTTAACCAGTAAAGTGTTTTTCTTAGACTTAGAGGTTAGATCTATATTTTCATAATGCTAAATTGCTGTTCTGCATTTTCTCTTGGATTCGAGTGAAACACCACCACCCTTCACTTTAATAGAGCAAATGGCGACGATTTGGACATATCCTGAGGCAAGGCAAAGCAAAAAGGGGCCATGGTGAATTGCTTCAAAGATCAAAAGACAAAGAAAAGAGGAACACAAAAAAAACCCACAACAACCCCCCCAAACCAACAACAAAGAAACAAAAGCACCAGCAAAGGGAAAAAAAAATGAAGAAAAGAACCCAATAAAAAACAAAATACAAACTTATCATACTAATGTCTGGTTTTACTTTGCAAAACTTTCAACCAAATGGAATTAAATCAAACTGTTCCATAAACACCAATAATTTGCATACTGATGAGAATTTGTGTTTCAAAGTCCTTGAAATTGTCATTCACTTAGTAAAAGTGTAACTGTTAACTTACATGACCATTCATCTTGACAGTTAATATGTTTTTGATATGACCAATGCTTGATGAGAGTATTCACTGTAAATCAAGTTTAATAGAGTTGGTATCGTTATCGTTTATTTCGTTTCAGACTTGAGAAAGTATCGGACATACAAGGGCAGTAATGTGAGGGATTTGTTGAGAGCAATGAGGAATAAGGTGAGCCAATGAAAAGATTACCTGTTTGTATTTTGTCTCCACTTGGATGTCATAGGAGTATGGTGAGCCAGTGAGGCCTTTTACCTCAATATTAATCATCTTGTGGCAATGGCCTTACTACGCCTGGGCTAGTATTGTAAGAGAAGTCTTGGTGTCCAGCTATTCTCTTCATTGAATTCAGGGTAATGAAGCGATCAGTAAGTCTGTGGTTGAAGAGGTAGCGGTGAATGGGTCCGAAAGAATTTTTCGTAGGAATTGAATTTTTGCCAGGGTGGCAGGGTGGCTGATATGGTCTGCACTTTTCGATTTTAACCAATGATTCTTTTACATGCACATGGGACCTCCTAGTTTATTATCCGTCTCAGATGAGACTCAGTTATCCGGCCTACCACAGGACAAGGAGGCAGAAAAAACCCTTAAAAATTCAAATCTTAATTCAAGCTTGTATAGCCGGGAATGAACCTGTGACCTTTGGCTTGGTGGTCGAGTGCCGTAACCACTGGTCTATCCGTGTTCCAGTGAGGAGGTTGTCCATTACCTCTCCCCCCCCCCCCCCCCCCAGCCCCCTAGTACTTACAAACAATGAGGAATAAGGTGAATAAGGTGAACCAATGAGAAGATTGCTTTTTTTATTTTTTTTTCCTTCTCTTATGCTGGTGAGTCAATGAAAAGATGACCTGTTGAAATTTTTTTTTCTCCTCTTGTACTTATGATCAATGAGAAGAAAGTTAAACGTATGAAATAAATACCTGTTTCAATTTTTTTCTCCTCATGTACTTATAAGCAATAATGAATGAGGTAAATTAATGTTTTTTGTTCTTATGAAAACGAACAACTGTTGCTTGCTTTTGAAATATCCATTCATTGTAAACAAAAAATTAAAAGAAACTAACTGTTAAGTTATTGAATATCATATGGTTACCATGTGTAGCTCATGTAGCTCATTTCAATTCTGTTTTATCTTTGTCCTTCTTCCAAAGAAACATCACTACAGACAGTTGCCGCAACATGTCCAAAATTCCCTGGGGTCTGTTCCAGAGCAGTTTGTGGACTATTTCACCTCCCGTTTTCCAAAATTGCTTCTTCACACATACAGAGCTATGGAATGTTGCAAGCAAGAGCGTCTCATGTCACCCTACTACTACATAGACCCAAATGAACCCAAACCACACTTTGGGTCTCCTTTCCCAAGTGGAGCCACTCAAAGCATGCGAAAAGCTGAATGGGTGGTGGACTCGAAGAAATTAGTTTTGGGTCCAGACAAAACTCTATTTACCTGCAGCCTTCCTGCTAATGGACAAGGAGATCCACAGATGCAACAGGAAGTCTTGAATGCAGATTCCCCCAACTTGTCATTGCAGGACACAGAACAATATAAATCTGTCTCCCCTGAAGAGGTTGATCTTTCTTCAGAAACTCCTCTTCCTAAATTTCAAAACATTTCTTCCAATGATGGGGAGTCATGCATTCCGAAGGATAAATCAAATGTCATAGCTACCTCACCCATAGGTGACGGGCTTGAAGATGATTCAGAATTCACAGCCGCCTTCAAACAAAGTCCTAAAAATCCTCGCCGAAAATGGCGAGGTGGTCCTCATCACTGGAGAAGGAAGAAGGCTAATCAAGAGTCTTAACAATCCATATCACATGTATTGTCTTATTATTGTATTGGATAATTTCAAGTGATTTTTTTTTTTTCTTTTTCTGATGAACATATAATTTGTTAATGTGTGTACGTTTTGCATAAAGTGCCTATGTACTCCAATGTTGCCAATGTTATGTTGCAATGTTATATCTTTAAAGATGAGTCATGTGGTCTGAGACCATAGTTTTCTTTCAGGGAATATTTATGTCATTGAATTTTTATAATATATATTACTTAATTTCTCCTCAAACAGAGCTTCAGTTTGAGAGAGAAATTGAAACCGCAAAGAACACATGCCTTTATTAATTAGTGAATTGTTTGCCAATATGACTTCTACAGTGAGCATTATGCTTGTATTATTATGTTGACAAAAGAAAAGCTCTATTACCCATTATTGCATCAGCCTTAATCTTTCCTCAGAAAATAGTTTTAATGATAAACCTAGGTTTGCAAGGAAATTTGTGGGTTTGCATGGATTCAAATCAATGGGAAAGAAGTAGTTGACTCACAATCATTGCATAAAACAATCAAACAAATAAACAAACAGACATTGAAGCCAGAAAAAAAAAAAAAACTAAAAGAAAATTGTTAAACTGGAGCTTTGCCCCTTGAATAGAGGGGTAAAATGTATACAGAAACTTATATTGATCAATGCTACGTGAGGAAAAATATATGGCCGAAAGAGTCTAAATAGTTTAAACCATGGAAATGGAATTGAATCATACATATGAAAAAGTTTTTTTCTTCTTTTTTTCAATTAAAGACATTCTAATGGCATTTGATCCACTGCTTTAACGAGTTTGTGTAATCTTACAGAGTGGGGTGTTATTTAAAAGCTGAACTCTATCTTTTCAGAGAAATGATCTCCTAAATATACTTACTAAACTTAATTCTTTGCATCTGTAATAATTTTTGCATCTTGCAACAACTGTTTTTTTCTTCTCTGACTTATGATACTGTTCTACATTTGTATCCTGCTTTAAATATTTTGTTGAAGGACAATTTCTATGTGAATTTTCCATAACCATGACTCAGACTTCTGTGACCTCCATGTGACTTATCTCTTGCATTTAAGATTGAAAATATCCTTTTGCTCTGTTACATTTACATGATTAGTGCCTGCAGAAAAGAAAGTAATTGAGAAACTAAAATTTCTTGTCCAGGCTTTCAAAACTAAATGAATCGTCTCCAAAAATGAGTCTTTTAACTGTACTTTGCAACGTTCGGGGTCGGTCAGCAGGTATAGATATATCTCTAGTAATTTGTATTTATTTAATCAGCATTCTCACATTTTGTTCTCTGAACTTGCTAGTTTTCCGTTACTGTTTAAAACATGATTGAATGGGAGATGAATTCTCTTGTGCAAATGTCTAAATAAATTCTGATCATAGCAAACACTGAGACCTCTTTTAGTGATTCCCTTATATTGTTAGGTAATGAGCAAGTGCCTTGACGCAAAGCTTTACTGGTTTCCACCAAAGTGCTGTGCTATAACTTTTAGAAACGTTACAAAAATTTGAACCTAGTGTCATCATTTTCTGTTAAATATAATACCGTCACTGCAATTTCAGGTCGATAATGAAACAAAGCGAACAAATCATTTTTGCTGTATTTTTGTCATTGTTCTGAATGATTAGCTCAATCCCACCTAAGTCCCATACACTAAAAACAATCTCACGATGAGTGAGACATATTTTCTTGAAAATATAAATTTAAGAAGTTAAAAATCATGCCTTACAAAATAATTCTTACTACATACATTATGTAAATAATAGAAGACACAAATGTGTTTATCTTTATGATGCAAAGTTTGTCATATTTCGTGAAAAATCACCTGTGTCATCATCACAACCGTGGCTGATCTTCATTGCTATCGATCTGTACATGGATCTCCAATTACAGGTCTGTCTCTCAATCATCATCCCATTCATCAGTCTTTCTCATCAAGTACTACATCTTTCTCTAGTTATAAAATCTTAAATCCCTATTTCTTTTACAAAAGTGTCTACATCTTTACAATAAGAGGAATTACAGCCAATTCCATAACCTCAGTCGATGAATTTGAATGTAGAAAAGACTGATATTATCTCGAGGTAGTAGAGAGTGCCATACTTCCTGTTGTGTCTTCATATACTATGTGGGGCTGTGCCAAGGTATGGTTTACTTTTAGATTTTATTTTAATTGGTCAGCATCTAGGTATGCACATGGGAGGTTGCAACAAGCATTGGTGGGTGCTATAGGTAGGTATGAGTTAAAGTAACTTTTTGCTTTCAGTTTCAGCATTTGAACTCTTCGAATATACATTATTTGTCTTTTTTTTTCTTTCCATTTCTTTTGGTGCCATGGCTATAGCAAGTTGTCCAAACCTCCCTGAATCATTTCATGTGGGCTTAATGTACTTTTACTACTCTTTTTACATTTTTTTTTTGTTTTTTGGACTTAATTGAAAGTAAAAATATCTTGTAAAATTTTAAGATTTCCATGTAAGTTTGTATGTGTTCCCTTATTCTTTCTCTCTTTCTTTCCTCCTTTCTTTTTTCTTTCTTTCATTCTTCCAGGCTGGGTTTTTTTTTTAATTAAAAAAAAAAAGTTTGTATGCCAAGAGTGATCCTTTTCAGTTTTTGCCTAGAAACCAGAGAATTACCCACTGCTCATCTGCTTATCATCCTAGCTTTTAAAAAATTCATGGCATGGACACAGCAATGTGACACTGTACTTTCCTTCTTCAAAAGTCAACATATTTTACCTATGTCTGATGCTTGATTAAAAAGCCCCTGAATTTCATTTATCCTTCTTATTGTCTCAATGACAAAATATCTCAAATTGTGTAACATAATTATAATGACAACAAAAGGTAATTGTCTGTCTGATTAGTTAAAATCATAAGTGAAGATCTTTACGAAACAAAGGCAATGAAAATAAGCCTAAATATAATTTTTCAAAATCCAAGATCAGTCTGCTTTGCTTCAATATCACAGAAGACCTGCCCAGTACTACAAAAAATGTGTAGTTTTATTAAAAAATAAAAATAAAAATAAAATAATTAAGAGCAACTCTTGACTATTAAATTGCAAATTGGCTATGAATTTTTGACATTAGGCCTAGTGCTAATGAAATCAGAGAAAAATATTTGACAGTCTGCTTAATCAGAACTCGTAGCTGCCAACCACTAAACAAGTTCAGTCCAGAATAATATTTTTGTTTTGTTTTATGGGCAAATTAATACACAATATAATTTATTAATAGTAAGCTTCCTTTGATAAGTGTGTGTGGCATGGTTTCTTTATGTTTCAACTATGCAATATGATTACGTAGTGTATGGAATTTCTTAGCAGTCACAGGACTGCAACATTTTTCCCAAACTTCTAATTTTCTCTCCACCTCTACCAAATTTGAAAATCTTCATTAGGCAGGTCTGATATAACACGTAAGACAATATTTATTTTAAAAGGAAAGAAAGTTCTTCAATGGATATTTTTAAAGGTCAAATCTTTTGAAAGGAAATGTCACAGTACCAGTTAAATACTCAGGTCCATTTATCTCTTGTTATGCATGAATTTAATCTGACTTGCCTTACAGTTTGTTACTCATGGACTTAGTCATAACTTTAAGACTTTTTCAAACTCAAACAACAATCTCTCAGACTCTTGCCCATGGCTTAAGCAGGACTCCTTTTATCTTGTGGTTAAAGAAATAATATTATTTACAAAATTGATGTATGAATGTATATAACCGTCCAAGATTGGGACGTTACTGGTAAGGCTAGATCCATTAATAGAAAAGTCCAAATGGATTTTATGTTTTGTGCCCTAAAATTTTCTCATGTCTGTAAAGGGATATGTCTCTTATGTACATGGAATTAATCCTATTTTGGAAAGGTTTAAAGACCCAGTTCCTTGAAAAAATAAATAAATAAAGGTTCAAAATAACCCGAACAAAGCAAAATAATGCTTTGAAAAGAACATTAGATTACAGCACATTTTTTATTTGTTAATATAAAGATGTTTGAGCAAGAAGGCAGTTTTTGTACGCTTTTGTAAAATTAGGGCACTGAGGGTCTGGAACTGGATGCTTGTGAAAGTAAATTTTTTTTTTTTTTAAATAATTTTTACTATTATTATTATTATTATTATTATTATTATTATTATTATTATTATTATTATTATTATTATTATTATTATTATTATTACTACTACTATTACTTTTATTATTATTATTATGATGATTATTATTATTATTATCATTAGTATTATCCAGTTGCAGTTTAAAAATTCTCTAATCCTCTTGTGCCATATATCCCCATGAGGCCTTGAAGTATTGGTTGCCGTAAAGGTGAATGGAACTATGATTTGAAAACTATTGTTTTTCTTGAAAATGTGTATATTCATTCTTTGCACTTTTGTTCTGCCTGTTTATCCAAATGTATGTCATTGACTGAAAGGATGCTGCTTGCAGTAAATGCATGTTGAGTGTTTTATCCTCTCTAGAGTAGACAGGCTTTTAGGAATTTGTTGTTAACATTTTTATGTAATTTATCCTAGTGTATACAAAAGATTTAATCAAATCATTTTGCGGAAAGGAGATTTAAATTTTTAAATTGTTTAATTATTTTTTTCTAATTTAGAAAGTCTAGTATTATACTTATCTCTCATAAGGGCACACAGAAATTTGCTTCTTAAACAAATTTTGTAGACTATAATTGAAACCAGAGTTTCACTGGCATTGAGTTTTTAATGCATGAACATAAAATTTGATATCATTTTATTTTTAAATCATTTTGGTGAAACCTATTTACTTTTTCTTTTGGTAGATCTGATTGGAATTTTTCCAGATTTTTAGCACTGACTGTAATCTTTAATGCTCCTCTACCCATGTTTTGACATTTGCCCCCAGTTTGCATGTTTATCCATCTTAAAATGAATATGCAAGTCTTTGAATAAATCAAACATTGGTATAAATCATTTTTATAAATAATAAATATGTATTTGCATGATGCAAGCCCCTTTAATTATAATCTGTGCTTCTGTGGTTCAGTTTCACTGAATTGGACTCGTATCCTAAGTGCAGACTTTTTAAGTTGCCTCAAAACAAGCACCTTAAGCATATTAACAGACAATTCACTAAAACACTCATACATCAATCATTTTCAAATTTGCTGATCAGCAACACGCTTCAAATTGCCTGCACAAAGAAAAAAAAATTCTTATGATGTAAACATTCAGTGGGATCTTGAATCTCACATTGAAGTACAAAACTGCGTTGACAATAATGCTCAGTTGACTGAGTCTGTCAGCTCTAATGAAGAAGAAAACAAAAGTTGTTTTGATATATAGGATCAGTGGACACATGCAGGGTGTTGCCGAAGTCAATGGACAGATATTGGTCTACTTATGTATATATATATGGTCATTTAAAATTTTTTGTTCCCTTTGTGCACTGTTATTTTAATTTTTATCTTTTTGACTTGTTGGTTCTTATATATTGATTTAATCCCTTTTTGTTTAATCCTTTGCAATAGTTATTTTGTTTTGCATTCCCAGGTTGGTACATTTATTATAATGAAACTTGTACTACTGTACCTATGATAATGTACTATGATTATGTTTTCCTATGATTCTTTGAATTTTATCATTTTTTTATCAAAATATCTAGTGAGATTGCAATATAAGATGTGATAACCACTATTTATTATTTGTTTGTTGTTGTTTCTTGTTTTTTTTTCCCCACCATATTTTTGTTTATACAGTCATTGAAATTCATAATATTTAAATAAGATTTTATCATGTTACAGAATGTTTAGTTATGATGAGGATTGATGTGGGGCATTTAAAAAGTAATGAGTCTTGTTCCATCATTGACTTAATTTCTTATAGTGATACACAGATGATGTGTTGTTTAAGCAAGGTGATCACTATTCAAGCCTAAAATCATTATCCATTCCTTGGTCTATTTGACTTACATTTTTGTTTTTTATTCATTGTTTTTGCAGAGATTTTTCTGTTTATCAAATGTTATCAATAGTTGACTGGTTGTATTTTCGACACTTGCTTTTATTTCCTGTGTATCATATTTCAAAAGTCTCAAAAGAAAAACAAGAAAAAATTATACATTTGGTTTAGAAAAAGAATCTTGCCCATGGTTTGTCATCATTCATTTGATGAGTGTAGATTAACAGGTCTAATTTGGTGAAAAACTAATTTTACCTATGGTATATCATGGCAGTGAAACCACTGTCTGAGATGTCAAACACACACACACACACACACACACACACACACACACACACACACACACACACACATATGCATGCAGAAGAAGGGCCAAAAAAAATGTGCTGAACTTTGATAGTAAACCAAAATGATCTTTTAAATTTTGTATAAATGATACTATGATCCCACAAATGCTCACATTTTAGGTTTTGAGTGTGCTTCTTAATCACATGTCTTATCTCATAATGATTCAAATCAGATGGATTTAGATTTAGATTCAGATTTAGATTTAGACCTATTAGCGTATAAATGAAAAACCCTGTCTCAGAGCTCTACCTATTATTATATAAAAGCAGTTGAGTATGAGTAACAGCAGAATTCTGACAGATGCATGATAAGATCAGTTCTATAACCAAAGGTTCTTTATTGATTATTTTCAAGGGTCTAAGTGGAGATTAAAAATGTTCCCTTGACCAGACAGATTAATAAAGTTTAAAAAACACAAGCATAAAATTTGAGAGAAACAATTCAAAACCCATTGTTGAGTAGTTCTTTATGCATGAAGTGAAGACCATAAATTCACATAAAAGCTAGATTTTATAGATGTAAGATATTTTTAAAGAGACTAGCATTGCTTTGTCATACCTGGTATTGGCAGGTCTTGTAAAAATCTGACAACTGTTGCGTCTTTTTGCAGTCGTTGCATCAGTCATTCACTCACTCATTCATGAGTTGTTATTGATATTGTAATTCGTTTCCCATCTTTTTGGTCTCTCATTGCTATAATTATTATTAGAATTGTTAATTTTAGTGTGGTTTCAGCATTTTTCTCTATGTATATCGCTTTGAAGATGATCAAACAGTCTTAGTTATAGGACCGATCCAAATGGCTAGTCAGTATTCTTGCATTGGTTGGAGTGCTATAGTTTGGAGTCACGAAGGTGCTTGTAACTTCTACTGATGGTTTATGACAAAGATCATGTATTCCACGACTAGACCTTTTTTCAAGATATAGAATTAGGCTTAACCATGTTGGGCGATACACCAATTCCTATATGACAATAATTTTTACTTCATTACTTAAGGTGGCAAGTTATGAATTCCTTTCTGTAAAAAGGTCTACTAGGCATAATCATTTCATAAAAGCGAAAGTGAAAATAAAATTTAAACTAGTTGTTGGAAAGACATTACCCTTTAAGACACACGGAAAATTGATGATGATTTATCATCAGAAGTTTTTAAAAATTCCCATGATTTCTTTAATTGAATGAAACTAGATCTATGCCGGTTTTCATGCAAATCAACTGAAAAATAGCATAAAAAGAGGCATTCAAGGTTCAGCACATTTTTTCCCCACCTGATAAAGATATATATATATATATACATATAAATTACTATTATTTTGAGAAACCATGAAATGTGTTGGATTTTTTTTTTTGTTTACTGCTGGACTGATTTTTCATGAAGTTATTGTGAAGACAATACACAAACATTCTTTCTACTTTTTGAGTATTTCCGTTATCTTTGTTTAAAAAAAGCCTTTATGTTTATTTATCAGTCACAGAATTTATTTATATTTTCCACCAGAACATGTCATTTAGAAGGTCGTTCAAAGAATACACTCAAATAGAACAAGAAACAGTTACATTTTTTTTCTACATTTATTTTGTGTCCTTTTTTTTAATTGCCATTTTTATCTATGTGAAGTTTTAGCTTCATTAAGTTCAATGTTGTAGTTTTATGCATGTTTACTGCAGTAAGAAAATTGAAATGATTGTTATATTGTGTTTTTCAACATGTTACCATGTCAAAGATTCTGAAAGAAGGAAATGAAATATGTTGGTAGAATGTTATTTTTGTAGTGGTATATAATGTGAGTGATGCACTCATTTCCCCTTTTATACAGCACATCCTTGTTTCTAGTGAAGTCTTTTAACATAACAGTAATGGCATCATCCCTCATGAGTAGCATCAAATCACTTGATTTCCCATTATAATTATTTTTGTTTATATTTATTAAAGATTTTTAATGAATTGATATATATGTGAGGTATATTTATTAACAGTCACCATGTATAATACCATGTATGAATAATTTAAATGAGGTGCCTACCACTGTTATATTTTTGAGAGAGAGAGAGAGAGAGAGAGAGAGAGAGAGAGAGAGAGAGAGAGAGAGAGAGAGAGAGAGAGAGAGA
>JBBPCV010475225.1:0-11733 GCA_037974505.1 Plocamopherus tilesii
GGGGGGGGGTTTGTTAGGGTAACTTGTGAAGAATACTTATTTGATTACTTATTCATTTATTTATTTATTAATAATATAATACTGCTTGAATAATTTTTTTTAGTTTATGTAATCATTATTTTTTTAATTTTTTTTTTTATGTATTTCAGTTCCAAGTCAGAATTTGTACCATCCACCTTCAAGCACTGACAGATTAAAGTCTTTTTACCATTCAAGTCGCACAAATGTGTGTTGTTATGTCAGTGGCACCAGGGGAGGATATTTATTTCAGTTAGCTCCTGACTTCAATGAAATTTCTACTTATAAATATTCCGATAAGGCTACAAAAGTGAGTTTGACAGCTACTGTTTATCTTTTGATTTTGACTGGATTTAAAGAATTTATTTTAATTTTAAGATCATCAATAATTGTCATCTATCTATAACAATTATTTTAAAGAAGCTTATTGATTCATGGATGCAGATAAGGAAGGTGAAAGGTGGCAGAAGGACTGAAAGGGTGTAAGTGTAGTATTTGATTTATGTTACTGTGTTAGTTTTCATGAGTGTCAATACAGACTGGACAGCCCATGTCTGTGAATTCTTCTTATTGAGTTGCGACTTATTTTCATCACCATAGCCTGTGCACCCAATTACATTATCATCAACTACTAGAATGCAAACTTTAAATTGATAAATGTAGTAGTGATGATAACACTCAAAATATACTAGATCACTGGTAACAATGGAGCTAAATTGCTTTGAATAAAATATTGATAAACCCGGCCAGACCTTATTATATGGTCGTCTACATTTTCATAACGAACACATGAAGAGCTTTCTGTCTTGTATGCAGTCTGGGATGTTCATAAGGGTACATGTATATTGTTTATCAATGTATATTAGTTGATAAACATTGTATGATAAGTATTGTATTATTTCTTTATCTTTTTTTTTTTTTTCATTTCAAATATACCTAGTTCACTTCAAAGAAACATAACGTACCAAAAATGCTTAATTTCATCATTTATAACAATTCTTTGTTGAAAGTGTAATAAATCATGCATAGAAAGGAGAATGTGAATTCTTTTTTTGATGAAGGTATGCTGTGGAAAAAATCACCTGCACGTCTCAACGGACGTGGGTGTTGAAACCTACACGTCTAGATGGACCACTGTTGCTTTGGAATCCTTGCGCATGGCTGATAATGAGGAACACCCACTCTTGTCGGTCAGTTGTCAGAAGTAGTTTGTAACCATTAAACACAAGTATAAGACAAAAGACTGAATTGTAAGACAAAGAATTAGATCTAACATGCTAGATCTAGACACAAGTATGAGGCCAGGGGCTGAATTGTAAGACAAAGAATTAGATCTAACGCACTAGCTCCAGACAATTTAAATAGACCCTAAGGAAAATATTTATAAATACAGAAGGAAGAATTTAATGAAGAAAAATAAGAGAAAAAAAATGTGTGGTTCCCCTGAGAATTGAACCCGGGACAGTGATACTGATTCATCTCGCCGAGGCAAGCATAGCGTTCTTACCACCAAGGAGTGGATTGGCTTGGTGGTAAGGACGCAATGCTTGCCTCTGTGAGATGAATCGATTTTGCTGCCCTGAGCTCAATAGAAGCTGTACAAATGCTTTAAAATCGTACATCTTTCTGTTTGGTTGGATCAGCTGCTAAAGCATGATATCAAAACACAAAATCCTTAGACATCATAACTATTCAACAAGGGTTGAAAATCATCACCCATGTATATTTTGCTATTTATTTTGTGTCTCTGTACTGTATGTTCAATGTACACCCTCCAGTCAAGCTTGACATCTGCCTGTTTGGCCATGAGCCATTCATTGGTGTGGTCGACCTTTCAGTTGGCAATGATTTCCTGGCATTGCTCTCAAAGGTCCAGGATATTCCAGGGTTGGTGTCATTAAGTTTGAAATTTTAGCAATGTTAATTACCAGTTTGCTTCATCATGGGTTGTAAATTGTAAATTACATTCATCAAAAAATTAAATAGGGAGAGACTTTCAGTAATACTTACTAATACAAGGTATAATTAACGTAGGATTCGACAAGGGAAGTAAGCTATATATTTCATTCATTTATTTGAATTTGCATTTCATCACATAATAGTAAGATATGTAATTAAAAAATTAAATAATACATATTAGGCTGCCAGCAGTAAAAAATATAGTAAGAGTTGGATTGAACAAAAGAAGTGAGGAGTATATTAATTCACTTCTTGAATTTGTATTTCATTTCATGATTGTTCTGACATATAGAGATATACAGTTAAAAGAGGATGAGGGTAGTAAAATATAGTAAAAGTAGCCTTGATAGGGCTTTAACTTTCACATCAGTTTGGTTTAAAAACAAGAACCTGTAATAACTCTCAATTTTTTACTTTTCTTCCATTGTATGTAAAGTCTCCTATCTGTTTGTCTGTATCTCTCTGTATTGTTCTCTCTGCCTGTTTTAATTTGTCACAGTAAAGCATTGAAGTTGTAAAATCCATTTTATAATATTGTCTCCATTGAAGTTGTAAAATCCATCAATGTAAAATCCATTTTATAATATTATCTCCATTGAAGTTGTAAAATCCATTTTATAATATTCTCTCCATTGAAGTTGTAAAATCCATTTTATTTTATTATTAATTATCTCTCGCCTTTTCAAGGATGACCACTACCAGGTGTTTTCATGCTTAAAATGCTTTGTGTTTTTGTTTTCCTCTTGCAGTTCAGATGACTGTGCCTGGAGTTTATACATCATTCACTGCTTTAACCTGAAGGAGCAGTTTAATGAAATGGTGAACTGTTGTTGTTGTTGTTGTTGTTGTTGTTGTTGTTGTTGTTGTTGTTGCTGTTTTTGCAACTTTTATTAAATTATATTAAAACCATTAAATTTCATGTACAGAATTAATAAAACAAAACAAAACTGGCAAGTATCACATAAATGGACTGTTATTTAACTGTGGACCAACATTCATGAGTGGATTTGAATAAGTCATCTTAGCTGTGTATGGGCTTTCAAAGGAATATGATAGAGAATAAATCCTCTGTCTCTTTTATATGCCTGGTTAAAGAAAGTACTGCAAAATAAATCTTAAATTTCTAGTAAACATCAATTTTAATGATATACTCAAAGTACATGTATTTTCAAAGAGAATGGGATAAAATAACATTTTTGTTTGTGTTTTTTCATCACCATATGTAGATGCAGTTTGCAGAGGAAATCCAACACACAGGGCCTGTTTCCTATGTCCATCTCTTGCAAGAGGCTCACCTTCTGTTGAGCACCAATCTTTTCGTTGATTTAAAGTCTGATGAAGAACTTCTGCAATGTTTGCAAAAGGTTTGCAGGCTTCTTGGTGATCATTATGCACAGTAAGTAACTTATTTTGTTTGCAATCCGCATTTGATTTAAAAAAAATTTCACATGAGAGAGCTGTGAATTTTAAAGACACTATGTTTAGGTAAAAGTAAGATGTCCAGGTTGAGGGTTGTTCCTTTGGTCTCAAGACAGCTATCAACCGTAATAGCTAAATCATTATATCTTCTTATCTGTCTGCCTGTCTGTCTGTCTGCCTGTCTGTCTGTCTGTCTGTCTGTCTGTCAGTCTGTCTGTCTGTCTGTCTTTCTTTCTTTCTTTCTGTTTGCCTGCCTATTAATCCATCTTTATTCCTTTCCAGGCTGATTTCATTTTGCTAGCTTAATAAAATGCAAATGTAATAGTAATCAGTAATTAAAATGTTGGCCATTTACACTGTTTACCTATCTTATTTTTTGTTCTGTTTCTTTTTACTTTTCACCCCACAAAACTTACAAGACCTGGTCAAGAAGGATGGAGACTGTGCACAGCATATTATAAGAGTTTGAATGTCTGTGCAGACGTCTTGGTGACTCACGCAAAGGCGCAGGCGAGAGAGGTAAACAGAAAACTTACATGTGGTGTGAAGGCCCAACAGCAAGAGTTCTTTTTTTTTTTTTTTTTTGTATGTTTCATAGTGTCATCAGTATACATTTGATGAACTTCTCATATGCCTGAGTGTTACATCATAGCGGTAACCACCGTTAATAACTCTGTCTTTACGTCTGTCTTTCTAATATGTATTTATGTGTGCTTGTATTTTTAGTGTGTTCATTCAGTTTCTCAACCTGGAAAAGCTTAAAAAAAAAAAAAATGCAAGGTTTGAATTTTACAGTCTCAATATACATCATCTTGTAGTTATGGGCAACCATGTTTTTGCTATTAAAATAAACTACTCTTACAGTGTTGATAATTTACACAGCAATAATATTGAATGATTTTGATGATTATGTGGTTGGCTTTCATATTACTGAATTGTATAATTGATTCTTCTTAATGAAACATTTTGAAAACATTGTGTGATGTCTTCTTAGCTTATTCAAATCTTTACAGATTTTTTTCTTCTCTTCTTTCTTTCTGGTTTTTTTTTTGTTTCAATCACCAGAATGTGTATGGCAAGGGCTTCATTGACTTTCTTGAAAAGCTGCTGTTTTCTGATGCAGATGATTCTGTCTTACCTTCAAGTAACTCTGCCACGGATGTACTAGATATTTTTTACCATGCAGCTCCAGAGAAGCTTTCCGCAATTATTCTGCTTTCCCGTCTCCAAGGTTACAAATCGGGTGGGTTAACTGAATATGATTTACTTTTATTTTTAAACTCTTCAGCCACTATTGAATTGCTCATGTTAGGCAACTTTGTTGACGGAAACAGATAGCTATCTTTTCTCTCCCTACTGCTTTTTCCTTGAGACATCCATACAATAGGTATGTATGTAACTGGAGAAAAGGAAAATTTCCCTTGCAGAAATTAGCCCCAGACTGTTCTTCATGCCCTTGGAGCATGGCCAATGTAAGGCAAAAGGAAGTGTCAGTGGTGGTCTACAGAGACAGGCATCATAGAGACAACCATCGCCAGAAAACTCTTGCAGCTATGATGATCTGAGGATCACAGTAATCCTGTGGGTTATGTTGGTGTGGAACTACTGAATGAAAATGAGATCGTCTTTGAAAGAGGCAAATTGGTTCCTAACTCTACGATAGACAAAGTGTGGATTTTAACAAATATATCAGATGAATTAAATGATAAGTTGGAGTGAGGGAGGAGAAGAAAGAGACTGTAAATTATTTGTTTTTTGTTTCTTTTTTCCTTTTTCTTTATTTAAGAATTTTAGGGTATGCCCCAGAATTAAGATTTAGTGTTTTATTCTTTTATTTTTATTCAACCAGAGGTGGCTTTCCGATATCTGAAAAGTATTTTTGATGACAGGGTGCTTGCAGGACAATTTGTCAGGTAATTTTTTTTTTTTTTACGTTTTTTGTTTGTCTTTTTGTTGGCTTTTTGGTTTTTTATTGTTTTATTTTGATGTTTTTTGTAATTGTCTCTTTTTGAGTTTTGTTTATTGTTGTTGTTTTGTTTGTATGGGGGGTTTTATTGTTGTTTTTTGTTGGTTTTTTGGGGGGGTTTTCTGTTTTTGTTTGTTTTTGTTTGTCTTTTTTTTTTGCTTTATAATATATTCCTTCAGTCTTCTGATATCTTTATAAAGATTTTAATCTGCTTTGACCAGATTTATATTTATCTCTCTGCCTGCTGGTTGCTGTATTGTTATCCAGTATTTTTAGGATCTGGGATGCACAGAAATTTCCATGACTGTGGTATTATATTCTTTTTGCCCACTAGCCAGAGGCTGGGGTTTGATGTTGTCATCTTTTCAATTCTGATTTATCTGTAAATAAAATCCATAGAGTAATAACATTAAAATAGAGAACATGGCCTATACATTAGGTAATTAGTAATTGACTTACCTTGCGCAATGAACAATTTGTAGCAATACAAAAAAATGATTTAATTGAGCCTGACTGCAAAATTATATTATACAATAATTACTAAACTAAAGGATTAATTAATTTTATATAATTTTCTATTTACATTATGTGATTTTTGCTGTTTTTATTGTCACCTGTATCATCACATGTCTGAAGAAGAGTTTAAGCCCAAAAATTTGCATTTTGGTTTTGTCTCTAAAGTGCAGACTTTTAACAAATTTCTCACTTTGTTTTCTTGTCTTTATCTTGAAGGTTGTATTTACGGCCTTTTTTTATATTGAATTTCTTCTATTACATTGCTGACAGCACTGTAGACAAGTTGGCCATGACACAACTCCATCTAGACCTGTGCGACGTCGAGTCAGCCCAGTCGCAACAAGACAGTATCAGCCGATCTGAGCTCATTCATGTTTGTGTTCAACATCCTAGACTTGTACAATCTGTTCAACTGAAATTCACTCCCCTTGCTCAACTGCTAAGACGTCATAGATCAGCAGCTCTACTAGAAATTCTTGTGCAGATGTTAGATGAATGTGTGATCTCTCTGGATTCCCTTCTCATCTTGTTGAAGGTGACAATTTAATAATCTGTTGTTTTTGCCATGTGTACATATGCATTGAATTATAGATTGTCAATCTCAATGGTTACTAGTATTAGTATGCTTCACATATTCTACCCTAAATTGCACCTATTTTATTATAGACACAAAGAATTAGATCTGACGCATTGGATCTAGACAATTTAATAGGCCCCATAGAGAATATTTACAAACACAGAGGGAAGAATTTAATAAAGAAAAATTAGAATGGAAAATGTGTAGTTCCACTGAAGATTGAACTCAAGACAATGACACTGATTCTATGAAGCCAAATTTTTCTTTCTAATTTTTCTGTATTAAATTCTTCTCTGTATTTGTAGATATTATCTATGGGGCCCATTAAAAATATCTAGATCCAATGTGTCAGATCTAATTCTTTGTGTGGTGTTTAATACAGCCCCTTGCCTCAAACTTGTGTCTATGTTTTTTTATAGTCCTATTTAATATTCACAGCTTTTGTCAAAGCAGTTGTCTGAAAAAGCCATTAGCATCTCCTTTTGATTAGTGATATATTCCAGGAAAATTTCTTTCATTTCTTGAGAGATCTGTGTTTTTTTTAGCAAAACAGCATTGTTTATTTGGTCACTCTAACTCTATGATAGTGAAGTGTCATCAGGAGTTCTAGGAAAAAGGGAAGAAGGAATAATATTGTTTTCTAAGATAGAGTGAATTTTTCTGTGATCCCCATTTTCACTAAAAATTGTTAAGTTGTTTAAAATAGGATCCTTCATCTCTTAACCTTTTCAGAATCAAGATGAGGTTGACTTGCTTCACAATGCTCATATCAAGCAAACCTTGGAGCTGGTTTTAACAGGCACGTCGTACTCAGCATAACAACGTTGTTGGAAACAGTAAAAGCTTGCCAAATGCTTTGGTTACAATACTTAATGCTTTCCTTATTGAATAAATATTTAATTGTTTATTTGAGGTTAAGCAGCATCACTGTGACGTTAAATGTTTTAGGTTCAGCGTCATTTTTGTCTATTTGTTTTTAACTTACTCTTGCACTATTCTTTTGGCAGATGTAAAGAGGATTTTCCTGTTTGAAAATGTTGCTGTGAGTATTGGGTATTATCATATAATTTTGTTTCTCTCTTTAAAACCGCAGTAATTGATCTTGATTTGTCAATGAATACTGTATGTCTCTGTAAATGAAGGTATACATTTCTTTTTTTTTTTTTATCTCTCTTTGGTATTAATGTTATGAAATGTGTATTGCAAACACTGATAGAATAATTTTACAGGTTATGTATAGTATAGTAGCATAAACACATAAAAAAGAGATGAATCGAGTAAAGTGTGTGTATGGCCTATAGCCTACTTTCCTGCTTTCTTTTTCCAACAGACTCATCTGTGTGAAATCTACTTAACTCAAATTAGAGAAGAGAAGTCTCTCAAAGTCCCTCGCCATATAAGCCAAGGTTCCAAGAACAAATTTACCCTCCCTCAGGGCAATGGCTATTTTGCCCCCCGTTTCCGTTGGCTGGATTTATTGCCTCCCTTCCTAGGCTCGGAAAGAATGCTCAAACGCTGTCAACACTTGGGAGTGAAGCATATCTACAATGGTGCTGGCACCCAAGCCGTGCCAAAACCAGTCACCAGTTTCCCGGACGGTGTCATGGGAAAATGTCCTTGTTGTCTGTGCAATGAAAATTTGTTGAAATTGCAGGTAGGTGGTAATGGGAAAGTTATCAAATTAGTATTACTGATAGATGCAGTCTTCTTATCATACACTACAAAATCTCTCTAATTTGTTTACTGTCACCCTATGCAAAAACTGCACAAGTCTAACCTGAAACACACAAAAAAAAAGAGCTGGGCATTGGACTGATCGGATTGATAGGACCACCTGGATTTTCTTGTTGACTCTTTGATTAAAATTGCTACAGGATGTATTTGTGATGTTTATAAGGGATACTGCTATGGTTGCATATGTGTGATCTAAACAAAGCTCTATCATTAAATATAAAAAGAACACTTATGTATAAATGCCATGTGAGTGTTTACTAGGCCTATCTGTTCTCTTCTGTTATGACCAAAATGAGCTCTCTGTTGCAAACATAATTTTTTTTAAAGGAATCTTTTACTGCATGTAGTACAAGGGTAGATACTAACCTGTTTTCTGAGCAAAATTCACAGATGCAGTTAATAAAATTGGATTTAAATATCTCCACTCATTTTAATGGTTTATCTTGATCTAATGATAGAAATATAGTCCAGATTAAGATGACTGGGAAAGTCGAATGAATTTGATGCTTTCTTTCCTTTGTTTACTTCTTTTTTATTGAGGAAATATTGTTTTCTATGTGAAAGATATCTCTGTCCTGAAAACATATTTCAGTTCTCAGTTTCACAACCTTACTCATCCTCACTCAAACAAAAATATGAAACATATACTATTTTCAATGGTTAAAAATAATACTAAGTTTAATCCATTGTGAACACTGTTTAAAGAATTTGTTCGAAAATGATAAAATGAAAAATTCATGAATTTTTCAAATGTCTTCTTTCTTGGGTAACCTCAACATAATTTATCTTCCACATGACCCTTTTACTTTTATAATCAGTGGGTAAATTGTAGCCTATACTTATGGTGTATATCTGGCTTGGTTTAGGAAACGTATAATCATGCCAGGGATGTGATTCAATGCGATGGT
The DNA here is from genome assembly GCA_037974505.1 of Plocamopherus tilesii. Classification (NCBI taxonomy): domain Eukaryota; kingdom Metazoa; phylum Mollusca; class Gastropoda; order Nudibranchia; family Polyceridae; genus Plocamopherus; species Plocamopherus tilesii. The sequence goes on from JBBPCV010475225.1 coordinate 9,098, forward strand.
GTTCTTTTCCTCTGCATGCTGCCCTATATCACATTACTGATATGTTGTATTAAAATGATCCCTTTTAATATTGTATTTTTACATTTTCTCACAGTCCTTGCTCTGTTCACAACACTTCAATGAAGAGCTGGCCCATCATATTTTGGAAATGATCACAGCTTTTCAAGGTACAACCAGCAACGGAGAAAAAAACGTAGATGACAAGAAGGCAATGAATGAAATGTGGGATAGCGTTGTCATTTTATGTCAGGTTCAAGTTGACTTGAACAAAGCAATGAAAAGGATAGTAGAATTTTACCCTCAGGCAGCTGCCACCTTTGCCTCAACATGCTTTGGGAGAAATTTGACTCTGGTGAGTTTTAAAAAAATATCTTGTGTGTGTGTGTGTGTGTATGTGTATTTGTGTGTGTGTGTGTGTGCTCGTTCAGTAGACACCTGATATTTTGACTGGATAAGATAACTCAAAGAATTTTAATCTGAATATAGTGTATTGGTGTGGCAGTTTTTGTGTTCTTTGCAAAGATTTGACTAACACTAACATGCTTCACTGATATCATTTCTTTTTAAGTGGAGTCTTGAAAATTGCACCAATGATTTTCCAAGTGACTATGAACATTTGTTATTGTTAATGCTAATACTGTTATTGTTATGCTGTTGAGAAAGCAGTGGAGAAAGAAAGGGTTTCTGATGGTATATAGGGTGCAGTTGGTTGAGTTGACTTACTGACTTATTACTGTTATCATTTGCCTCTTACTCTTAGTCATAGTCGTCCAACATCAAGACCTCAGCCACTTCTCTGATGTCTCTTGTGATGATCCTCTACGACCTTCTATTGTGGACGGATCTTCACAAGGACTCTTTGTCTTTTGCAGTTTCCATTTTCAAAAGTGGAAATTTTAGTTGGCTCAGATCATCATTGAGTGTGACACTGTCACCGACAGTGACAGGAAGAGTTGCAATAGGTCATCCTGGGAACCTAGATCCCGATTTTGAGAAGTATAGATTATGGCTTTGTTTGCTGGTATCTCCTCATTGCATCCTAATATGTGTCCAAATGATCACCAGCAACTTGCCAGAATTTGCAGAAATAGAATTGATTCACTGCACCTTTTTAGTATATACAGAGATTTATCAGTGAAATTGACTGGTAAGCATTCATCTAGGATCTTTCAGAGTTACTTTCCATGAAATATGTTGAGCTTTTTTTAATCAGTTCATGTTAGAACCCATGTGCCATAGATCTAGTTGTATGTAAGGATAGATTTGACAAGGCTTTGGTAGAGTTTCAGTTTCAGCTCTCTTTACTTTCTTATTTTATGTCTGTGGAATCAAAAGCTATTCAATTTCACCATTGCTAATGTGGAAAGGTGTTTCTCCTTGCCATGTCTTCTTTGGTACTCATTAGGGATCCAACTTTTCTGGTGTCTTTCCATGTGGTTTCATTTCTTGACAGAGTTGTGCATTGTCTCGTCTGCTTTTACTTTCAAATGGTCTTTATCAAGGATCTTTTGTTCTTCTTTTGTGTCTGCATGTTTTAGATCAATAAAGTCTGCGTCATCTACATAGATTATTTCTTGGGGTAGAAGTTATAAATATATTGGGTCAAGTGGTATGACCAGTTGTACTCTCAGTCCATGCTCAATAGAGACAACAAATGAGACAGGGTTTAAACTATTTATTACCTTGTAGGGTTCCAATGTTGCTGCAAAATGATAAAAATGAGCTATTTTCTGTTGCCCCCCTGATTGATAGTGATATTGATGGTGATTGTTGTATTAGTATTACTCAGAAGGAATCAGATTATTCTGAGTTGGTCTTCGTGTTTCATTGGTTAATATTTCTGCTGTAAGGTTTCTGTTTATTATAGTGTCAAAAGCCACATACATCACACAGTGATTTTAATGTTCTTTTTTTCTGCAATTGCTTTTGATACCAGTACCAGCAGCCAACTATGTGCCCAGACAATGTCTACTCTGATTCTGGCTGTGCGATAGTTTTCTGCCTGAGGACTTAGTCTTTTTTAACTAAATTTTTAGGGTTGTGAGAGACACGGCTTTATTTATTTAGTGTTTATGAGAGTGATGCTCTCCGCTAAGATTATTGGGAGGTCCTTTCGGTTTACCACTCTTTTGGATTGGTAGTAGTGTTGAGTTAAATTAATTAAAGGTAGGTTTGAATTAAAAATTCTTTGTCTAAAATATTGTAACTTGCTTTTGATTCATTTGGACTAACACTATTCAACAAGGGTTCTTTTTCCTTTGTTTTCTTCTTGTTGAATAGTATTCAGATTTGATGAGGTGCTTGGAAGCAGCTATGAAAAACTGTACATCAACTGCGACTGTTTCCCTCCTCCATTCAGAAAAGACATATGTTGAGTCTTATAAGGGTGAGTTTGGCATTAAAATCATAGATACTTTTATTAGGTTAGCCTGCATAATATTCATTGATTATGGTTATCATGTAATGTAGACTTCTACTTCTATTAGATTTTGTTTGATTATGTATATAGTAATAATGAGTAAATTCTGCAAAATTATTATTTTTATTTTGTTAATTACTAAGATTGTTGGCTTAATTTTTGTCTTAAATGTTTTACTTTATGGCAAATGGAACGAGAGACAAGCTGATTGGTTGAG
>JBBPCV010476335.1:0-11729 GCA_037974505.1 Plocamopherus tilesii
CTTATCCGACCACCCCTCGCCCATCCGACCAAAATCCGACCTCCAGGCTCCTGATCCGACCAAAATCCGACTTATCCAACCACCCCTCGCTCATCCGACCAAAATCCGACTTGTCCGACCTGGCTGGACACCATGTTAAAGGTAACTGACTACAACCGAATTGCTGTGTTGACGTAACTGTTGTGATTCTATGATAGATGCCCACCTGTCCCGTAGAGTCAAAATGTTTGTCCACACACACTTTCAGCTGGTCAAACAGGATGGGGTACAAGGCGGGATTCAACTCATGGCCCACCAACTCTTTGACATGCTTCTGGATCTGAGGCCCAAACCTCTCATTCTGGAAAACCAGCAATTTGAGCAGGTTGCCCAGGAATCTAAGAGTGGAATAAACCAAGACAAGATAAAGCTTTTAGTTTTCGATGCATATATATATATATTTTTTTTTTAGCAGCATTGCATATTCAAAAAATGGAAGTAAAATTTGTTATATTTTCAGACTCCACTCTGAAAATATTAGACAACTAAACTGCCATTTAAATAGAATAAAACCTGAATGTCTCAACAAGCCACTTTTTAATTGTCCTCATGAAACAGCCTACCACTGCTAACTTGAAGGAATAAATTAAACATCAGAGCCCGAGCTCTCCCATCGTGGATGAAGAACAAAAAGAAGAGAGAATTTATAATTAGAAGAGAGAATTTATAATATGTAGACAACATAAGCCAATTTCTGATCATTGCAAATGGCAGTAAACTTTCATCTATATGCCAGTCAGACTGCAACATTCAACTCACTGTGTAACAGGGCAGTACTGCGTGTCGTTACCCACAGTAGTCATCAGGCTAGACTTGCGGTTGCTCTCTCCTAGACTCAGGCCAGATAAGGATATAGTGCTCCTGTGGGATGGAAAAATGAGAAAAGTTTTAAGCTTTGAAAAAACATAGGACAACAAAATTTTTTTTTTAATGATTACAAGAGAATGAGCATAGAAAACATTCCCCTACCTTTCTTTTTAAATTACATTGTAAAGATTGTCAATCACCGATATCAAGAAGGAACTGTGATACTGCAAAAACATGTTAGATGTAATAAGCAGTGAAAGACATGAGGCAGATAAGTCCACTCAGCAGCACCAGTCAAAATGCTGGATGATTTTTCAACAAAGAGTCAAGTGTTACTTCATGCAAGTCTTCATTATCATTAATTATTATTACATTTTTTTTCTTCTTAATTACGCACATCAGCATTCCTACAGTCAATGAAAGCAGATCATCCATTATTTACCCTACTTTCCAAAGCAGGTTTGTTGGGGGTTTTTTTGCTCTTTTTTATTTTGTTTTGTTTGGGTTTTTAAGGGACTTTGATTTGGGTTTTGTTTTTGTTTTGTTTGTTGTTGTTTGTTTTTGTTTTTTTGTTGTTGTTTTTTGGGGGGGTTGTTGGTTTTTGTTTTTTGGGGGTCTTTTGTTTTGTTTTGTTTTGTTTTTGTTTTTTTGTTTGATTTTTTGTTTTCTTTTCTTTTGTTTTTTGTTTGTTTTTGTTTTTTCTTTTTTTGGTAAAGTTGTTTTGTTTTTTGCTTTGTTTCTCTCTTCTTCTTTTTTTTTTAAAGCAAATATTCAAGCGACTGAAAATAGTTGGCTTACCCTACTCGCTGGGACTTATTGGACAAGCGCACACCTCCCAAGGCACACAGAAAGCCAGTCATGTTGGCCCACTCATTAAGTTGATCCTGTAAGACAGACAGGCCAAGCATTAACACTAAACTGTGTACACATAACAAGCATAACACTTTTTTCCACATACATTTATTTATTCACATATTCGTGACATTTTCATTATTTGGACTATTCTATTTATATATACTATATTTACTTTTCATTCTCGTTATTTCATTTTCTTCTTTCTTTGTTCTTGACCATTTATATAATTCTATTACCCAGCATTGTGAATAGAAGTGGAAGGGAAAGCTTTCCATTTTCACAGCTTACCTCTAGCGCATGTTCAGTGCTGCTGTGTGGGGCTTTGCGTTTTGTCAATCGCATCATGTCTGCCAGTTCCCTTCCCTCATCTAACTTACTCTTTGGGTAGTTTTCCAGACACCGTGTACTGGCCGTCCAGTTGCGATAGGTGTCATCCCATGCCTGGAATAAAAAAAACAATGAATTCAGAATAACACACCAAAGGTTTTCTAAACTTCTATAAATCAACTAGATCAGTGTTGTGACACACTACAGGGAGTAAAGCAAAATTTCCTACTCAAATTTCCAATCTACGAAAAAAAAAATTCTACTTGGAAATTGAACAAAGCCCACTGTTACTGGTGATTCCAGAAAGATCATGATGATGATATATTGTAAGTAAAAACCACATACATAATTATACATGACAATGTAATGCATTGGTGTTTGATTTACTACATATAGGTCTAATCCCTCAAAATGTTATTTTACAAATATTTTACGCCCAACATGAGTATTTATTGGCCATTGTAAAAAAAAATGTCTACTAGATATCCCCATTGAAATGAAGCAGCAGCACAATGACACAGATATGAATCATATTATAATGGGAGGTTACGATTTCTTCTTGATGATCGATTATGATTTTTCGATGATCAGTTTTTTTTATTTTCAAGATTTAGGTCTAGTTTCAATATCATGGATCATAAATGATTCGGATCTTTCCTATCATTAATGCAATTTTCCTAGCAAGCAGCACTAACACTAATGCAAATTTCCAACCACAAATGCAAATTTCAAAAAAATTTCCGACTTTTCAGACGGCCTTGTCACGTTTCCTACCAATTTCCAACTTTCTGATTCTGCTGAACACCCTGATACTAGAAATACTGATGCTTGTAAATATTCTCTACAGGGCCTATTAAAATTGTCTAGATCTAATGTGTCAGATCTCATACTTTATGCTATAATTCAGCCCCTCACTCACGTTTGTGTCTCTGATATCAGAGAAAGAATGTCATAAAAACAACAAAGGTGACACCTGAAGTGTCAAAACAAAACACTGTAAAATAAATTGAAGGCCTTTAAGTAAGCCATGTTTTTCCTCTTTCGAGCAGGCTTACTATATGTAGAATGTACTTAGGTGCAACCCATTAATTTTTTTTCCCCCAATCATTCTTACCTGTGAGTTGCCTTGTGTAGTCTGGTCAATTTTCCGTAGCAATGCCATGATTCTTTTCTGCAAAGCTGCTCTCCCTGTCAAAAATTTAGCAGATGTACAAACAATAACTGTAAGTAAGAGTACTAAGAAAGGGTCAACGCAGGAATATGTAAACAAACCCAATTGGAAATGACAACTATAAAAAATTCTGGATGTCAATATAATTACAGTCATGGATTGACGATTTATGGCGCAAACATTTCTCATTTCTCTGGCTTTCTTTGAGAATGGTAGTAAGGTAAAAAAAGAGAAAAAAAAGGGTGATATATAATTGAAATTCATCCCACCCATCACCATGTTTCAAACAAATTCTGACAAAAATGCTTGAAATAAGAAGTGAAAGATAATTTCACGTAATTTGAAGAAAATCACATCCATCATAACCCCTACCAATCATCATCCTAAAAGACCAATACAAAAACAACTGTCAGAACTACACTGACAAAAGCATGATGCTCTCGGAGACTTCTGAGCATAAGAAAAAAAAGGGGGGGGGGGGGGGAGACATTATGTCTCAACATACCTGTAGTCAGAACAGTACTGGCCTGCGCAAGTTCTGCATACACTGAGTAGTTGGGGAGGAGCTGAGTGACAGCCATCTCATCCGCCCCACAGCGTATGTCAGCCTCTTCACACAGCAGCCGGAAGCAGGACATTGACGTGAGGACAGCATCAATATCAATGCTCCACAAGTAGACAAAGAACACAATCTGTTATATCACAAAACACAAACAAAAAGAGGGACAAAAGGTTACAAAACAATAAGGAGGAGGAAGATGAGGTTGGGCAATTGGCAGGCTAAATGAGTAAACATAAACATACAATCGACAATCAGTGATGAATTCATAAGTTCATGGTGAATTAACTCTAGTGGGAATAAATAAGAGCAAATCGAGATATAATAAGGAGGACCCTTATTTAAGTTAAAAAAAAAAAAGTAGCAACTACAGATAAGAGAAAACAAGGATGATGTAGATCTTATTGCTTAAAAGAACAGACAAGAAGGTCTATGGACATTTTTGAACTCCTGTGGACCACAAACCATCTAAAACTTCAAGGCAGCTAGGACACGAGGTCACAGACAATTTAAAAGAAAGACTTTGAAAGACTTCTGACTATAAAGCTAAACACCCAATGCTTCAAGTGCTAAATAGCTTTCAGGGAAATAAAATGAACTAAAACAGATAAAGAAATCTAGTCTTATTGAAACTGAACCCTTTGCTGCCAACCAAACAACAGCTTTAAACTATTACCAACATGGAAATTTACATTTAATCATATATGGCTTTTTCTCCTCTCATCATCATTTTTAGTTTTACTTTTACCATACCAAAGTATGCATTTACATCATGAAAAAGTACTCTATCCATGTTAAAAAAAAGATTATTTTTTCATTTAAACTACCCCACTCGAGATTACTGACTGATATATAACATCAGAGACTAAATTCTTTGGTTTCTCTAATGCCACAATATCATGAAAAGCAAATAAAGGCAAGTGAGTGATTTTTATCCCCCAAGCCCACCACGTGCTGTCATCACTGTATGTAGATGTCCCCTCCTAAAGCCACAGACACATATCTATGCATATATAAATCATAAAGGCACACATTCACACACACAAGACATTTAAAAAAAAGATTATTTCTTCATTTGAACTACCCCAATTGAGATAACTGATACCAAACATCAGAGATTATATTCTTTGGTTTTCCTGATGCCACAATATCATGAAAAGCAAATAAAGACAAGTGAGTGATTTTTATCCACTAAAGCCGCAGACCCATATCCATGCGCATATAAATCACAAAGGCACACATTCGCACACCCAAGACATTGCAAATCATGGTCGGATGATAAGAAATTGTGGGCAAGGAGATGAGTCAAAAACTCAAAAGTTGTCACCCAGCACATTTGTGATACAATATAAGAAGAAATTAAAAGACCTTACCTCTAATTTGATATGAGCCTGTCGGCATATTGGAATGTTGCTTCCTATATTTGCATTCGCATTGTGCTTCTGCAAAAATCGATTACGATAAACCAAAATCTCTCTTAGCCACTTGAAAATTTCTGTATAGTTCACAATCTGGTGCTGAATCAGACGTTGAGAAATGTAAAACAACACCTGCGAGCTAAAAACATAGGAAAAAGGAAGGAAAGGGAAAAACATTATTTTTAATTTCGTTAGCAACAGATTGGCTTCTTTTGATTATTCCTCTGCTTTCAAAATGAAAAGGATAGAAATTAAAATTCCACAGACGAATCAACAAACTTTTTTTTAGATATAATGTTTTGTTACAATTCAAAATAAAATGTCACTGATTTTTCTTTTTCTGCTTTCATCATTAGCTCAAGTAGTTGACCATTAATATTTTAAGAGTCACATATTTTTCAAAATGAATTAAATGCTTCACGACAAAGCAAAACAGTCAACCATCTACATTTATCTCAAGACGATAAGCAAGGCAAAATAGAAAAGTGCATCGGTGCTGAAAAGATGAAAGTAAGATCTACCTATAGTGATCAGCTCACAACCACAATATATAAACTTGTTTTGTGAAAATGTGCACTGTTCATCATTTATACAAATCTGACTAATTATCATATACAACAAGTAATGTTGTTGGCCAATTTTTGTATATGTGTTAGGAGCTTATGTTATTATTATAGCCCTAGAGACACTTGGGTGGTACTTTTGATCCAGTTATCTTGATCATATTTAATAGTCAAGGACAACCCTTAAAAAACGTTTTCTTTGTTAGTAAATTTTTTTTTTTTTTTTTTTTTTTTTTTTTTTTTTTTTTTGGAGTATTGTTTGTTTGGGTTTTTTGTGCCAATTTCCATAACTAAAGAAACAAACACGACAAAGCAAACAAACAAACAAACAAACAAAAAAAAGGCACTGATAGACAAACTAATCAATATCATTAAATCACTGAATTGTCACAAATATATATATATATTTTAAAGGGTTGAAAACATGTTTTTAAATGCTTAAACTATAACATTTACCTAAATCCTAATCCTTGGAGCACAATTAACAATAAAGTGGAACTAGAAAATTACCTGATGTCCCAAAATGTGTTGATGGGGGCCTCTGGGTTCCAAAGCTCAATGTTTTCTGGCTGGTGTAAACACAAGAGAGCCTGTCGAAAAACATAAAACATATGATGAAAACAAAAAAGTCAGCAATCATTATTCCTTCATGAAACCATCAGCAATTGCTATTCTTTCATTATCGAATTATGTTAAAAAAAAAAAAAAAAAAAAAAAAAATTTTTAATCCATGCCTTAAATCTTTAAATTTCAGGAGAAATTTTTCGTTTCCAGAAATTATTTATCCTTAACCATTAAAAATGAAATTTTGATTATATTTCTAAAAGCAATTTTAGAAAAGCAGTTTTCCATAATGGGATTCCACATCCAACAATAGGCCTACTACATATCTTGAACACTTAAATATATCTTTAGAAAATATTCTGGGAGCCCAGATACTGACATGAGTTATTCATTTACTCTTTCAGGAATCCCAGATTGATTGACGATTGATTGATAGACAATCACATTATTTCACTATCATCATTAGCCGTGATCAAAAAAAGAGAAAACATAAAATTCAGGAAAGAGGCATAAAAGAGAATGATTATAAATGCTGAGTTCAATAGCAAATCAAGCAAGAACTCCCAGGCTTTCAAACCTACATCATCAAATCATTACAAGCTGTATAGCTAATACAGATGGAATTTCACAAAGAAGGAGAGGAACAAGGACAACAGTTGATTGAATGTAAACATCGCCAGAATTCACTCCCCCTAGCCCACCCATACATATGAGCAAGCCGACCCATCGTACCTCCATGGCCTTTTGAGCTACATCAGGCATCCACTGTTGGTGTACCAAGGAGACCAGGCTGGTGATCAGCTCCAGGGTGCTGTGTTGGATTTCATGGCCTTGCTTGCCTTGGTTCTGTGAAAACCGTGGGAACTTATTATTTGAGTCAATAATATTATTATCATCAGCATCACCCTTTTGTAAAATAATCAAGCAATACAACAATCATATATGAAAGAAAGAAAGAAAAACAATTTATCTGCTCCTTTCTTTCCAGTGGGGAATTTGTAACATACGTGTAACATGAGATGAGGATCGGCATGGATGAGCTTGACGAGCCAGAGTAAAATGTATCGATGGGAAGCCATTCCCTCATCAGGAGTTTTGTTCAACTTGATTGTCAACTTGCCTTGAGGCTGGCAGGGAAAAGAAAGAAAAGAGGGAAAATAATAAATAAAATGACAAGTCTGCCAATTGACCGTAATACATCATTCATTTTACTGCAAACACATAGTTGAGTATTCATAAATGAATGCATCGTATAGTATTGCTGAGACAGATTTTGATTAAAAACAGTCAGGGATCTTTAAAATTAGTGACATCATGGAAGGATGTGTGAGGTGTAATGGAATGACAAAAAGAAAAGGTCTCACATTATAAGCTTACCTTTGGGCAGTTACTAAATCCTTGAGTAACCTTGTTAACTATCTCATTAAACATGTTTCGTAGCTCTCCAGCTTTGTTATAGATCAGGCTGATGGAAGGCCACCATACTAGGCGCGGCTGTGGATTTCAATGAAGATTAATTTATAGCTTGTTGGCTTGGATTTGGTTCTTGAGTTGTTTTGGGGTTTTTTCGTCATAAAAAACACCAGACAAGTAAATATCAATGAGAAGGGGAAAAAAGATATCACCACTAAAAGCCCTCATAAAGGACAAGTTTTGAGGAGGGATAGTTTGTCTTTTTCACTTTTCTTTTCAGGAATCATGAAAATATTGCAAAACAGAATGGTGAATTAGATTTAGTAAGTCACTGTTCCTTACTACAATTTGCCTATACATGTCCCTCGTATGAGTTCATAAAACAAAACTATTTGACAGTCCTCTTATGATTTTAGGAAAAGTACTAATTTGACAATAGTTTTTTTTTCTCTTGGATGTCAATTTTATGGATCATTAAAACAATATCAAATAAAACTGCTGGCTGGACATTGAAATCAACTAATCATAACTGTAATTTATCAATACATACCACTCATGGGAGAAAAATAATAAGAAGCCATAATTCTGAAACACTGCTATGAAATACTAAGATTTGTTGTGAAAATTGTTGCCACCTTTCTCTAAATTTTCCTCAAAAACCATTTTAAAAATGTTGAAAAATAGAGGCTTAATATACTAATTCACAATTAATAAACTACTATTTTCTCAAAACGTTTACATTACATAAAACCTTAAGATTTGGGAGCCATTAAGATGAAATTCTTTTCTCATTTCAGACTTCATAAATAATCATTAAAATACCATCAAAATAAAATAGTGGCTGGATATATTATCAAATCCCTTATTAACAGTCACTTTGTCAATACATTTCCAGATTTTATCATCTTAACACGTTTTTATGGAAAAAAAGTGGGGCATCATGAAGATAACTTCTTCTATCTGCCTGTCTGACATTCCATGAATAATCATCAAAATACCATCAAAATATAAAACGGTTGCTTAGCACCCAAGTCATAACAAACCTGTGTGATGATTCTATGAAGGGCGTTGACTAGAACAAAATGGAACATGGACTGGGACTGGGGGTTGAGACACACTTTGAGCACATCATTATTGTGGGGGGTGATGCGAAAACAGCTGACAAAACAATCAATGTACAGATCTAGCTCCTGGTAGCCTCCTACAGACACGCCTTTCAATATTGGCTTGCTGTTGGTAAAGAGGTAAGCCTGCAAAACGCAAAGAGATCATAATGTAGTTTTGTTATGTTTACAAAAAAAATAATAATGGCATTCATACAATTCCGGGCGTGGGAGGGGATGGTCACTAAACCAAAATATAAAGAATGAATTATATATAAAATTATGAGAATAAAATACCATCCTTGTAGATAAAGCAAGCAGCAAAGACATACAGAAAATGCAAATAATGTAGGAAGCTTGAATGAACAGTAATCAAATGAAACAACACACACACACACATATACACACACACACCAACACACAAACACTGTAAATATGAGCAAAGAACATACTTTGAGGTCATTAATAACTGATTGCACTAAGGTGAAGACGACATTGAGGCGATCATTAATGGGGATGTAAGAGGAGGCTTTACACAGCCTGACACAGGTGACTGCCGCCCCCTCCATGAATTGCTTGTTGCTGTTGGTATGGTTGGAAATGTTCTTTTTCACTTCATCTATAAAGGATTTCTGAAAAGAAAAAGGGAGAATATACAACATAAAACGAAGAGAGCAAGCTCCTATAATTTGTATATTTAAAAAGAGAACTATTAAACTTCAATCTGAATTCATCATTCATGATAAAAGTGCAATATTACAGACCAAATTTACTATTTTCTAATATAGAACTTCCTCCAACAGCCTTTTGTAAAAAAACAAAACAAAAATCAACCAAACTTAGATCTAAAGGACCTGACAACAACCAACGTCCCAAAAGCGCCAGCTTGATTACTATTTTTACTTTACATTAAGATCAATGATGTAATGCCCAAAAAAAAAAAAACCAAAAAAAACCCACAAAACAAAAACAACAAAAAACAACAAAAAAACAAAAACAAAACAAGGATAAAACCCCCTAAAAAAACAAACCCAAAACAAAGCAAAATACCCAAACAAAAACACACTCCTCTCCCCACCCAACACACACACAAACACTATTAAGACATACTTTATATCTCTCTAAAACGCGTGATCTTTTCAAGGGAAGCTATTCCATTCTCTTTTGAGCCCTGTACCAGAGAAAGCCCCCTTGGTAAAATTGTTCAAGGCAGGAATTAATAGGAAAAGCTTTCAGTCTGTTATCAGAGAGTGTGGTGTGGTCGGCAGTGCATGTGTAAGGTATTCATATATATATATATACAAGTCATTTATTTTTACCTTTTTCAAATATTGTTGCGAGCAAGGCGCTCCGGTTTCAGCATTATTTATTTCTTCAAGGATTTTCTGGTGTTGTAAGGAAACAAAATACAATATTTATAGAGTCAAATTTGCATTATAAACAGCATCACATGTTTAAAGGCAAAGGTTAATCTATAAAATCTAGATGTGTATCTACGTCCTAAAATGTGATCTGGAATAGATCCATATATCTAGATGGCGTCTTTCCCTTAGATCTCAATGAAATTTTGTGACACCTTGAATCAGAGATTACTATCACCTACAAATTCAAAAATATTTCATTGCTGTGTTATCAACTGTCATTGTTCTTCGTATTTTCATTTTACTCACTGGGCATAAAACCAACAGCATCATCTGCAGAGGCCAGATCTGGACACGCCTCCTTGAGCCTTCAGTGAACACATTGAGATGGTCAAATAATTTATCACAGCACTCTGCAAATAGAAAAGAACCCCAAAACATGTAACAAACTGATCGCTATAGGAGGTAAAAATAGACCCCAAAAAATTAGATGATATGGGCATGCTAAAAAGAGCAGAAAGCCACTGCTTTAGTGAGAGCAATCAATAATGAATAAGGAGGTGATAGGAAAGAGACCTAAAGGAAGGCAAGGAGGCAATACCGATGGATAACATTTTTATAAAGGGGGGCAGTAGGTGATTAGAATAACACTAGAAGATGCCCTTGACGGATGCTTTTCGCCCAGAAAGATCTGGAGGTGCTAAAATAACACACCAACGTTGGGGATTACTATTACTGGAACTACTGGAGGAGCGCGGATAACTCAGTGGTTAGGGCACTCAACCACCAAGCCAAAGGTTAGGGGTTCGTTCCCAGGCTGTGCTGGCTTGAATTAAAATTCAAGTTTTTCGGGTTTTTTCCGCTTCCTGATCCTGTGGTTGGCAGGATAAATGAGTGCCTAGTCCCATTGGAGATGGACAATAATCTAGGAGGTCCCATGTGCCTTTGCGCATGTAAAAAAGAAAAAGAATCCTCGGTGGTTAAAATCAATAAGAGCAGGCCATATCGGTCGTCGCCCCGGCAAAATTCAATTCCTACCAAAATTCCTTTGGACTCATTCACCCCTAAAACCTCTTCTACCTCAGACTTACTGACTAGTTCATTGACTGAATTCCATTAGAAGAGGCAACGATCAGAGAGGAAGAGAGTGTGGCTCGGCACCCATACTTCTCTTAATCTTAGAATATGAGCCTAGGCGTAGCAATACAATTGCTATAAGATCGTCAAACATTGGCGCAAAAAGGCCTTCTACAGGAGGAGTAGATTGCAGCCCACTGGCTGTACATAGATAGAGTAGAGAAGCAGTCCTGTAAATTAAAATATAGCGATACTGAATACTTTACTTCACTCAGAACAAAATCCTGCCTTTGATTTAATTTTGCTCATTTTCTACTATTTTAGCTTCAAGGAGTGGGTTCATCAAACCGAAGAAAATTTTATCAATGCAAACTATGTGTGCAAAAAGCATGATTTTACAAAAACAGGGACAAAAACAGGGGTCATAGCACAGGATCTTTCCAACCACTGAAATTTAGTGATGTCTGTCTTA
>JBBPCV010477446.1:0-16995 GCA_037974505.1 Plocamopherus tilesii
CCGTAGCCAAACGTCATCGCTGTCAGCTCTTCGCTGACAAAGTAACAAAGCATCATATCATTATCTTTATCCCTGGATATTAGTATCAGCAATAGTTATTTCAACATTAGTATTTTTCAATCCGGCAGTTGATTTTTTTTTTTGTGTGCAGTTATGTCTCTTCTGTGTGGGAAAAGGATAATTTTAGTGGGCATGGATTTGAGGGCTAGCAGTTTATATTGTTCTGCAGGAATTAAATTTTGTAGTGTAATTGTAGAGAGAAAGCTGATTCACTCCCATGGAAAATAGGATAAAAGCTCTACTCTTTTATCTGCATTGCAATCATATTGACAACACCAACAGATATCCTTGAAATTACTGTGCCTCTCTACCTGTAAAGCAATGCCGTGGTTGCCATGATGACACAGAGAAAGAAGACATTCCAGCAGTTTGGGGTTAAATGTTATCAGCACCCTCGCACATAGATCACCTTGAAAAGGGACAAAACAATATCATAACAATGTTGATAACAAAATTACAAATAAATTAAATAATGCAAATAGTCCTTGATATATCATCATAATGTTATATAAGGCTTGCAGTTAACTTCATATAGTTATAAAAATCTGGCAAACAAACTTCATTACTGAGAGAGCAGCCAGTTAAAAATAAAAGGAAATGAGAGGGTGAAGGGAAATATTCATTTTTTATCACGATTTTCAACGATTGGGTGATAACTTTCAAGCACTTTAACACCGTAAACACTAAAAATATGTTTCTTTCACAACTGATTCTATAGTTGCTTTTAACTAGCAACAGAAAAAGTAAATATTTCACAGCAGATATATCTTCAACTGTTACAGTCAAAACCCTTTTAAATAACAGAAGCAAAAAATTTAATATGAAATTTCTGTGTATAAAAGTAAAAAATAAAAAACTGAAAAAAAAAAAACCCATTCTAACTCATCATGGTCGACATCATTCAAAAGAAATAAGACTTTACATAAGACTAGAGAGGTAATAAATGCCCACAACTGTAGCATTCTTTATCATTTTTGGTCACTTACATGCAGGATCTACTTTGGGTCTACATTTTGTCAGTGTGCTAATATACTGGCCTACGTCATTTACATTTTGGTCAAAGTCAAGGGCTTGTTGACGCAAAATAGCTTAAGTCATTTAATTTAAAAATTTAAGAAAATAAACAATAATTAATGCCCGAATTATATTGTATAAGCAAAGTATTATGACAAAGTAACACTGTTTTCGGCCATGTTGAGGAAAAAAATTTGTTTTCACTTTTCTCGGAACCACCAAATACAGTCGACTAAGCTTATGTTAGAAGAAAAAAGATCAACACATCCAAACTTCAATATAAGCTGCAAATCGTTGCAAGGCATAATTTAATGTGATAACTTCCTAAACAAAACAGCATACATACACACAATCATTTGTAGGTGTTAATTCAATAACCCTGTCGTTGATTCAAATAAAAATGAGGAATTAAAATCAGATCATTTATTAGGAATTCTGCATGATCTCTGAGAATTTGAGTCTTCTTTTTCTTAAAGAATTTGCATTGCACTGTGCACATCCTCCTATGTAAAAAGTTGCAATATGACAAACATACCCATGCAGTTGAACAATGCTCTCAAGGTCTCTTTGAGAACAATTTCCACCTCAGATGAGAGAAGTGAATGGAAAGATGTCAGCACATGCTTACAGTTCTCTAAAACATTCCTGGACAGGCAATCATCCATGCCAAACATGTTGGCAAGGCAATGAATGAATGGCAGAATAACCTAAAATTAAAGGGAGACAATTTGCATTTTAAAACTGTTGTTAATAAATACTTTCATTTTTTTAGTCTCAATTTAGTACTCATCATATCACTGCTACATGTTTTTTCAACTGTTCTAAATCTGGTAAAGGCAGCAGCAAATCAAAACTTTTATTGTTCATCGTTAAAACTTCCCATTATTCTCATTCAATTCTATTTCTACTAAAATCATCGTTAAAAAAAAAATTTTAACGAATAGATACACCAATAGAGAGACATAGCCTGTTCCTGTTAATACTGGTAAAGAAGAAAAAAACAACAACTCTGCAACATGAAGAAATCTAATGTTAATTTAATGAAGGGTATTGATCATTGTAGTGATTTACCCTTTCACAGCCATCCCTGTCATCAATAGTCAGAAGCTCCTTCAATCTTTCACATATAAGACGAGCAACAATTGTGTATTGATTTGGATACCTTGAAAATGTCTCCTTCCTGCAAAAGTTTCATTCAAAGAATAAAAGGTTTACAAACTAAAGATATTCAAAACATTTATATATCCAAGATATTCAAAACATTGATATATCCAAGATACTCAAAACATTGATATATCCAAGATATTCAAAACATTGATATATCCAAGTATTATAGACTTGAAAAAGAAACTATTACCAGCCTTGCTTTCATAAGACAGACTGATCTAGTCAAACATATGTAGATAGATAGATAGATAAATATGAAAGGCAAAATATTACAATTTAATTGAATAGAGTTTATGTAGTGCTGTGATAAAAAATGTGTACATTGCCAAAAAGTTATGTGTATATCCTGTAATAGCCTTCTTTTTTTTCATAAAAGCTGACGAACTCAATCATTTAAAGTCCTGTTTAAAATCTATTTAAAACTGTAGTTGATTAACAAAGATATACACTAGTAATGAATTAATTATTCTCTCACTTGGAATAAACACTACTGACTAGCCAACCAAGTTCAAAGTTGAGGCTTGACTCTGAACTCATTGTATTGAATAAAGTCTTGATGAGCTCAAATGCATCGTGTTCTTGCATTGCCCTGCAAAATAAATGGATGGATTATGACATATGGAAGCCAATTATCATCTATGGAAAGAAACAGAAAATGGGAGGAGAGGACATGGAGAAGGAGCGAAGGGAGGCGTGAAGAGTAGAGGAAGAGGGATGAGGAAAGGCAGAAAAAAGAGATGCTGGTTAAGAAAGAAGAGAAAAGGGCTATAAGTTAAGAGAGAAGGGGTTAGAATGACAGACAGATGAGCAGACTTGAAGATACACAAAGAGAGTTAAGGATATAATAAACGTAAAGCCTTTTCACACATAAGAAAGAAAAAACAATGTGAAGCAAAATAAATTCCTTACACTACACAAGGAAAGCTAGTTTGTGCCAAATTGATCAGTACGAAAAAAATACTCTCATCCCTCTCATGGCTGGACAAATGTTCACGCTGAAAGAAAAAAAAGAGAAGAAAATCTCTTTTAATTTGGCAATCTATATTTTCCATTTAAATCTCTATGGCCGCTTCTATCTTCCTGCCTGTCTGCCTTGTCTTTCTCATTGCATTTTCCTTCAGGAAAGTAGCCTGCATCATAGTCCTTATATAAGCATTTATGCAGAGGCATAATTAGCCATCCCTATCACCATGCCCGTTCTTAAAAATGCATCAATTCTAAGCAAGGTAAATGTGGATCATTTTGAATGCTACACACTTCACTAAATGAAAACGTTTCGCTTCTCACAGAGTGACAGCTGTTTGAAGCTAAGTTTACAAACAACACTTGGGAGTTTGCATACAGGAATGAAGTTGATCGTTGATTAAAGTTATTTGATTCGAAGAAGAAAAAAAAAGGTTGAGTTTTTTTTCATAACATAGGCTTTTTCAAGCTCAAATTGTGTGCATTTCATTTATTTTTATATAACATATGAGCCTTCCTCATACTAATTATTATTCAAATTTTCCATTTCTTCTCAAACAAGGTGAAAGAATATAATCCTTAAATAGTCTCAATAGTTTTTTAGATGACCAAAAGATAAACTCACCTTCAAAAGGAGTTCTACTAGAGCATGGACACAACCTTGTCCTAGTAAAACAGAGGCATTGGACTGTGAGTCTCCAGCTAGATTGCCAAGGGCCCATGCACACAACTCCTGGATAGATAAATCACACAAACCTTAACATCCATTCTATGGCCATTTCTAATTAACTGTAATTGACTCCCTCTGTGATATATTTTCTAGCCTGGATACAAACACAAAATGGGCTGCATAGTTTTACAGTGAGCTTGGTTTCTTTTTCATTGCATTTAGAGTTATCTTAGAAAAAAACAAACTCTGATACTAGAAAACAAAATGAAGAGAAATTAATAATCTATATTATCACTAGCTACAATAACAAATCATATAAAGCAAGAAATAAACTTTTGGTGAAAAGTCCCTGATACCATCTAAGCAGAGTGAGTTAGTAAATAATGTAATATTGCACAACAAATGCATTGATAGATACTAAGAATTTTGCTTCTCAGTCTTATTCAAATATAGCTTGTGATACAATTTTGAACAAGATATTATGTCAATTTTAAACTTTGTTAAACTTGGCAATATGCTTGATGTTCATGATTAGCAGAGATCAAGAATAAAAATTTTGAAAGCAGTTCACTCTTTTTTATACAAAGGTGGGATATTCTTCGTTCTTACTAGCCAGAATAAGAGGAGTAAAAATTAAATATCCTTAACGAAATAACAAGATGGAATGTACAAAAAAGTAAACCAACTTGCATTAGAATATCAGAACTCTGCAGGAACTGAATCAGTGTGGGGGCTAGTGTCATGAGTTTGCTGGAATTTGTAGCACCAGCAGTCAGGTTGACGGCACACCACGCAGCATTTTGTAGAACCTCAACGTTTGCAGACTGAAAACAGGCAACCAAGCTCTGGAATCCATCACAGCTGGGAACAATAATATATATATATATTATATATATAGAGAGAGAGACAAACAGACACAAACATAAAAATACATAAACACAGGCAAACAGACAGGGAAGTCTGATAATTTACCTTAGAAAAATGTCAGCGTTACTTGCTCGACGAGAGAAGGCACTGCAGAGTACAGAGAGAGCTTGCTGCTTTTTACCCTTCTTCAAGAGCTTTATGTTATCTTTTATCTTGGTGGAAAAGGGACATAAAAATCAAAGATGAAGAGAATATACTCGAATTAAAAAAAAAAAAAAAATTGACTTGAGACAGTTGAAATAGCTGACGATAAGCAGACTGCAATATCAATGGAGTTGGCATTGTTGGAATCGAAATAAAATGAAATTAAATAGAAAGAACAACAGAATCAACAAAAACAGGTGACTTTACGTTGGGATTAAGCAGAAAATTAGCAATTTTGCTACTTGTATCATCCTTTGTAGTTAATACAAAATCTCAAGAGGAAATAAAAACAATATCATAAAAAACAGTATAGTTATAATAACTATAAGTTATCTATTTTGGCCTATATCTCAGAAAAAGCCACCCATACCTTTTGCCCTAGATGTTCTTATACCAAAACAAATGTATGGAGATAATTCTGAATACGTCTTTCAATCAGGCTGCGGTCTATCAGGCTGCTAGAATTACATCACATTCATTACTTTGAGCTACAAAAGATAGACTACCTTTCAAATTTATGAGAGATCTATATAATATATAATGCATAACGACATATTTATTAACAAAACATGCAGTGTCAAGAATACCAGTTCTTCATCTTCTACGGCTGTAAAATAGTCTTCCGTGCACTGCGGTGACTTCAGTTTGAATCGCTTGTAATTGATGAAAAGTTCTCGCCTTTTACTTTGTTCACCTTCCAAAAGAAACAAAACAAAAAACAATGTCATATAATGATAAATATTCATGCCATCAGAATAAAAGCATCAAAAGGTTTGAGAGGACTTACAAGAATTGAACAAGGTATAAATTTATGTTAAATAAATAATATAATATTAATTCTTGTTGTCATACACATCATGTATTTCGCAAAATTTTATGCTGGATGCCATTATGGATGCAACACCCTACATGGAGGGCCAGGTCTGTCTTCATCCACCTTTTACAGTGTCATGGCTAACAGACAAAACAGTTAGTGTCATTCTTTGCTCCCCTTTCATGTAAGGCCAATCACCTTTATGGGTGGGTCATATTCAGACAAGAGATGAAGAGTACATTGGTAAGAGATTGCTGAAGATGTCACTACTGGGTGAGAGGTACAGGGGAAGACCAATAAGAAGGCCTTAGTAAGGATGATATAAATGCAGCTGGTGTGATAGAGGCGGATGTGATGAATAGAACTTGTTGGAGACAAAGGATCTGCTGCAGCAGACCCTACCAGGATATAAGCCAAAAGAAGAAGAAGAATATAAAATATATACACATTTAAATATTTTGATGCTACATTTGTTAGCAAAAGGAATTTCAAAATTCAAAATCAATCAGCTCATCAAATGCCTTTCTTAGTTCTTACATTCTCATCATAATAATAAAGAATGTTAGTGTAAATCAGTGTATATGGGCGCAGAAATAAATTTGTGGAAGTAAAGTATAAAGCCACTCGATCACATCACAGCCCATTGCTACCAAAGTTAACCCGACCATGACAAATTTTGATCAGTCTCTACGAAGCAATGATTTCATTTCATGGTTTTTCGAAAAGCATTGCAATGCACTGATCTTAATCTCTATTGCGGTCTAAATTTCTTGTCAGACAGTTAATCTCTAGTGTTGACCATAATAATTGTTCATTTGAAAATTTTAAACAGGTAGAGCCTACCTAGTATTTAAAACTTAGATCTAGATATGATACAGTTAGATCTATTATAATCTTATTATATAACGATTATCATCATTATTAAAAATTATGTAATGTATGTGAATACACCTAGATCTAGATCTACAGCTAGACCTAGATGTGAGTCTTGACATAATCTTGATTAAGATTTTAGACACTGGCAAATTTGAATGAAATTAATTCAAGCTCGATGTTATTTCCCTGGTCGCCGGTGATCGAAGCAGCGGAAAGGCTATTTCTCCAGAGACAGAGGCATATGAAAGGCTATTTCAATTTCCCCGGCTGCTGATCTTTGTAACTTCTCTTACTTTATTATGGGCACAACTGCTAATAGACACTCTAGGATGGATGGAATACCAGCTAAACTAAACGATAAAATGCTGCACATTCCCGTGTGTGCACGTTTGTGTGTGTGTGTGTGTATGTGTGTGAGGGTAGGTGGCTGGGTGTAAGTGTTAGATTGAAAGACAGAAAAGAACACGAATTGCATTGCAGTGAGAATGAGAGAGAAAGAGACAGAGATAAAGAAAGAGAGAGAGGGGGGCGGGGGAGGAAAGATAGAGAGAAGGGGGAAGAGAGGGTAATTGGCAGTGAAAGATTAAAAAAAGAGATATATACATTATATAGACAGATAGGGGAGGAAGAGAGATTGGCCGGGGAAATAGTGTTTTTATATATATGGTCATATCCGGCGACTGGGGGAATAGGGTCAATTTGTTAAAATTCAATGTACAAATTACCTCGAACAGAGCGACCAATAGACTGTCTGAAAGAAGAAGTGGTCGTTTTCAAACCAGACTGTTTGTACAGAGTTTGATGGTCGGAACCTTCCATTCTGATACTGATCTCATTCATCTAGATCTAGATTCTAAATCTATTTCTATCTAGAATCTAGATCTAGCTTTAGACTCTAGATCAAGATCCAGAGACTGAGAGAGTAGATTGCATCTAGATCTTGTCTTAGTCATTAGTCAGACTGGATCTAGATCTAGATCTCTGTTTTACCGTCAGTTATTTTCACCGTAATTACAGATTTTTGAAGCTTGTCTGAATTGTTTTTATCTAGATCTATTCACCCGTATTTTAGATTGTATTATATGTAGTATAAAATCTAATCTAGGCATCACAGTTTCTGTTTCTCTACAAATCCGATAGGCCTATAATTGCCAATGGCCCAGTGCCTAGTTTTCGCCTCGATATCCGTTTCTACTTTTTACTTTTAGCTCAATCTGTTAAAAATAAAATTTCAAAGTTTTTGTGGAAGACAAACTTTGATAATATTAGAGATTCTTGAAGGGACTTGAAGTAGAAGATCGAAGACAAAACTTTTGAACTCTGTCGTTGCTATAGATCTAGAATTCTTTGAAGTCTTAGCCTGGATCAATAGATCTAGATCTAGATACAATCACAAGGTTTTCATCTCATCTTACTTTTAAAATAGGACCTAATAGTCTCTCTAGACTCTAGATATAATATCTCTTTAGAGTATGTGGAGAGATATCGGATAATCTATATCTAGTTTAGTCTAATCTAGATCTAGATCCAGATAGATCTTAGATCAGATTCAAGATTAATGGGATTAGATCCCGATCAGAATTATTCCAAGAAAACCATCTTCCTAGAATTAGAATCTAGATCTAGATAATAGATATATCTAGTTCAAGATCTTGTCTATATATATAAAGAGGATTAAATTTACTAACACTAACAATAAAGAGAAAGAAAAAAGGGACCACCCAAAGCATGTCGATATAATATGATGGAAGTGTCCATGTATCAGAGATCTCAATATTATTAAGTGGTGGACACTTACTGTTATCACGCTGTAGTCAACTACGTTAGGCCTAGGGCTGAACCATCATACTCATTCATTGTATCGTAGATTCTACTATTACTAGGCCTAGAATCTAGATCTAGGTGAGATAACAGAATTTCACAGTTGAGAGCGCAAAGTGTGTAGCCTAATAAACATTAATAAACAACAATATCAGTTAAATAAAAATATCCACTATAAAGTAAAGACAAAACAAAATGGTTTCGGTTTAGGAAGTTGTCACTGTAAGTTAATGCATTCATTACAAAGCTTTGTCGGTTGTTATGAACTTTGGATGTGTTGGTCCTTTTTCTACTCCCCCAACAAGATCAACTTTTAAGAATATAGGTCGACTGTATATTATTAAAATCATTATTTCTGTCATAGATATAATATGCTGAGTGGACTATATTTTATCATAAGTTTCTTTAATTTTATTTCCCACAGATGACGTCAAAACGACTCAACATTGAGGATCTTCATTTCCAGCTGAGAAGTAAAGCAGTCTTCAATTCTGATGAGGCGGAATTGTATGAACTGTCCCAGTTAGCTGGGATAACTATGGACCCTGAGATTTTTAAGTACGAACTGAATTTTATATAACGTGACTGAATTTGTCAAAATTGATATACAGGGAACTATATAGTGATATCTCTATGATCTATTTCCTCATAACTTTCCACTCGGCATATCATTTACAATTTTGCCAAGGAAAAAATATGTTCTTTCAAAATTCCACCCCTTCAGTCCAGCTCTCAGAGACTAAATTATAAAGATATATAAAGATATATATGACCATGTTGAATATTCTCAAAATAAGGGAGGTAAATTTGACAGATTAAATTTTTATGGACGAGTTCACCTGCCCTTTGCCTAAAATCCCCATGTTTTAAATATCTATATAAATGCATTTATTTGCCCAATGATCTAAATTTTTTATCTCTGTGTCTTTCCTCTTTAGGATCATTCTGGATCTCCTCAATCTGAATGTATCACCAGTGGCTCTTGCCAATACTTTGCGTTCGATGTGTGCACCTCATCATTACAGCGACACGTCCTACGGAGATTCCTCTCAGCGTAAATCCTCACACCCTAGAAGACCTGATCACCCAGGTGGTCACGGTGGTGCATCATCCCTCTCAACGTCTGCCTCTCTTTCTGTTTCCGACCATCCAAGAATGTCAAAAATGAACAGTACGTCTCGGTTGAATCCCAGCTCCAGAGATTCGGTGAAGGATCAAGGTCGCAGCCGAGTGAAATCACAGCTCAAGGACGGATCTCAACTAGGGCAATCTTCTACCAAGAATAGATTTACTAGTTCAAGGTCATATGGCTCACTCCATTCCGATTCTTCATCATTAATTGATTCTTCACACAGACATAGAGAGAATAAAAGACACCATTAAATGTATTATACTTTTATTTGGTTTGTTATTTTTAATTTATGTTTATGTTGTGTGTTTGTTTGACTTTATTCTTCTTTTGGCTTTTCTATTTGTTTTGTTTGTTTGTTTTCTTTGATTCTGTACATGTTTGCATGAAGGTGTGGTATTTTTAATTTTAAGCTTGAATTTTATAATCATGCTAATTTTTCTATAACTATAAGTGCCATCAGCCCAATTTTGATGAAGCAAAGCTTGGTCTTGTCTTTCATTTGCCACCTGCTTTTCACCATGGCACGGATGTGCCAAGTGCCAGTATACAAAAGTTACTTTCATTGATCCTCTTTCGTTATAATGCTTAACTCTTTTATTATGCCAGTTTTATTTTTTATTTTTTTGTCCTAAATGTTGTGGGATCAACAGGTTTGACAATTAATTGATAAAAATCCAGGGAGGTTGTTTATATTCAGAAAAAGACAATTGAAAAATACAAATACAGGTATTCATGACAATTATGAAGCCCACCATATTATTTGAACTAGGGTGAATGAACAGTGAAGTCCACTTAAGATAAAATCTCACTTAAGATAAACCCTTCATCTGGTCCCCTTTTTTTCTCCCATTTAATTTAAGTTTAAGGTTTAAGCCAATTAAACAAAAATGGTCCCCCTTTTTTCCCCTATTTAAGTTTAAGTTTAAGCCAATCAAACAAAAATGGTCCCCTTTTTTTCTCCCATTTAATTTAAGTTTAAGGTTTAAGCCAATCAAACAAAAATGGTCCCTTTTTTTCCCCCCATTTAAGCCAATTAAACAAAAATGGTCCCTTTTTTTCCCCATTTAAGCCAATTAATATTAAACAAACTCCACTGTTGGTATGGGTGCTGCTTCTTTTCCTTTATGACCATAGAAAACACTGCACAATGTGAGAGAGAAATCTTTTTTTCACCCAGAGGGTTTTGTTTTTGTTGGTTTGTTGTTGTTTCTTTTCTTTCTTTTTTTTTTTTTTTTTTTTTTTTTTTTTTTTTTTTTTTTTTTTTTTTTTTTTTTTTTTTTTTTTTTTTTTTTGGGGTTTTGTTTTGTTTTGGGTTTGTTTTGTTTTTTTTGGGGGGAGGGTTGATTATTGCTTATTAATTTCAGTAGACTTCAGGTCTTTAAAAAAAAAAAAACAACTCCAGACGTAACACTTAAATCTCCAAGATGAGTAAGCCGTGGATTTTTTTTACTAGGATATCCAGTAGGCCCTATTTTTTTTATCATGACAATTCGAAGTTCAAGGCAAAAGTTCACTGCACAGTTGTCACTAGGTATATTGCCACCAACGGGAACAGGCAAATTATGTCAAGTTAAGGAGGCAGACACAAGAAAAGCCATGCTATATTATTATTATTATTATGATACTACTGAAGAAAGATAAACTATAGTTGTCTTCCTAAGCCACAGTTAATTATAGCAACCAAAGGGGACTGATTTTGTGATATATGATAATAAAATAGATCTTATCAGGATGTGTATATCCAACTTACATATTTACAAAAGGCAGCTAGGACTCCTAAAGCATACTGACAATCTTTCAAACTTTTTACTTAAAATAAAAAAAAAAAGAATTGGACTCAGATACTTAGCTAGACAAGACATTGTATCATCTGACGTTGGCTACGTTGCTAGTACTAGTACTACAACAGTATGATGACTTGGGGTAAGAGTCGTATCTGTAATTGCTATGAAACGTATGTGTGTAATTGTGTAAGCTTATTGTCCGCAATTGATGGTTCCAATACATTTTTGGCTGCAATGTGAAATATATACATGTATCATGCTTTTTCAGAAGTTCTCAAGTGAGGCAGGTTGAGGAAGTTCAATGTCGACATAAGAGGAGGAAAAAGAAAAGTATGTTGAAATTAGTTGTGTACATTTACATGCATCAAACAGAAGACAAATGAAGTGTTGCTAGAAGAAGTTTGAGTGAAGAGGACAGAGAGAAGTGGAAAACCATGGTTATCAAAACCTGCCAGCATGGTATTTTATTATGATAATGATAATAGTAATAGTATAGTAATAGAGAAGGAAAAAGAAGGAAGGTGGAAATGAAAAACACTCATCATACAAATACAAGGTGTGTCAACATTAAATTATTTTTGAATAAAAATTAAAATATAATTATCAACATAAGGATGTTGACATAAGTGGTGCTCACTGTAATGTTATATCTTTTTCATCTATATATATATAATATATATATATATATATATAATATTTATGTGTGTGTGAATATACATAATAATATATATGGGCAAATTGTAATCAGTTAAATTGGGTTCATTCCAATATATTGGCTTATGGTTATCAAAGAATTGAATCGCGTGCATGCAAAGTATGGATTCACATTAGGTACAGGTAGCAAAGAGTTATATATTATTATATATACTTGTATAGAACTATTGCTTCTCTTTCTTTTTATTGAAATTTTATTATACAAGTATAAGTAACCTGAGTGGTAAATAGGGAAACACCTTTGCAGTAGCAATGTTTTACAAATGTTTGAATTACTACTGCATGAAGCAAATTTGTGAACATCAATAAATCATGATAATGATAATTTTAAGCTTTTAGCACACTTATCTAAAAAATTCTAATACTTTTGAATAATCTATTTTTTTTGTCTTACATATTGGACTATCTCCCAATTCATACTATTGAGTGTTTGTTCTATGTGGAGTGCATAGGCCTACTGCTCATAATTATTATTATTAATATTATTTAATGATACTTTGCTGTGAAGATCTGATCCAGGCCATACCAAGCTTAACTATCTTGCTGGTGTTGAGTGGACCCAATGATAAGTAGGCTTAGTCCAGTGCAAGTGACAGTGCTGTGAGGCACATGACTATGTTGGGGTTTGTTTTTTAATGTCCCATGTCTTGCTTAAAGTTAAGGGTTAAAATGAACCTCCAAAATAAGATAAAACAATTTGCCTATTCCCTTGGTGTTATCTTATAAACATATGGCACTGTATATTGTGGCCGCAAGCATGGTATTTATGGAGGACAACAAAAAAAAACCCAAAACATAACATCAAGCTCATGCCACAGAAAATTCAAATGATAACATATGGTTAAAGACAGGGTGTTTTAACATTTTTATTGATTTAGCTTTCTCCCACTGTAAGCAAGTGAGATATTTTTATATTGATCAGAACTAATATTCAGATCCACTGTATCACATTTTACATTTTATTTACATATACTGAATAACTAATTACATCAATATACTATACTATTTACATTAAATTATGAATATCGCTTATTATTTTATACTAATAATTGTGATAATAAGAAAATATTTCTTTTGAAATTGAATGAGATATAATAAAACACTTATCATTAATTTCTGTACATCTTTCAAACGTTTTAAAGCACATTTTAATTTTGATGTCAGTAATCAAAACAAAAATAATTAAGGACTCAATAAACTCAATTTATCACAATACATGTAGTAAGTCATAAGTAGATTAAAATTAAAAGGAATTTGTTAACTTCCACATGACATAATAATATAGGCCTAAATCAGAATTTGTTTTGGGACGGCATAATCCATTTTGTACATACTGGGGATCCACACTGCATACAGAAGTTTTCCTAAAGCAATTTTCCAGCTCAGTTGAATACACAATTAAAGTGATTCAATTAATGCTGCAACTTTAACTCCCTATCCACTGTTGGCTCAATATTTAATGTTGCCTTGACATTAAAAATGAAAATAACAACAAAAATAGTTCCAGACATACACATATCAAACTCATAACTGCTTTGTTCATGACACTGATCCATGATATAATTTAACATTGATGAGAATGAGAGGAACTTGTATGAATTTAAACTGCACAGCTGCTATGGACTAAGTAAAGGATAATCAAACACCCCTTAATTTTGCTAAGTTGAAGTGTGCAATCCAGGCTTTAATTGAGCTTCTTAAGACTCTTCTTTCAAATTGCTACAAAAAAAAAACAAAAAACAAAAAAAATAAATAAATAAATAAAAAAATCAAAAAACAACCCACGGTATAGTGTGGATCCCCCTTTAGATTACACTAATTACAGATCTAAAACAGACCTATGACAGAAGATGAAAAACATAAACCCCATGACTCCCTTTTTGGCAAGGCACTTGGTTCGGTGCTCAGTGTCTGAGAGTGTGAAGTACCAAAAAGTACAGAAATGTTCTCTTCCCTTCACAACTGTCTTCTTCATAATTAAAGGGGCTA
This sequence comes from Plocamopherus tilesii, assembly GCA_037974505.1. Lineage (NCBI taxonomy): Eukaryota > Metazoa > Mollusca > Gastropoda > Nudibranchia > Polyceridae > Plocamopherus > Plocamopherus tilesii. The sequence goes on from JBBPCV010477446.1 coordinate 14,076, forward strand.
AAAGTAAAAGTTAAAGAAAAAACTTCATTGATCTTCATCTTGGAATAAATTCTATTACTTAAACAAGGCACTTCACTTAAGAATTTGAGATCATATCTGGGTGAATTGTTTATAAGTCTTGATAAAAATCTCAATCTGCCAACAACTCCGTCCTGTCAATCGGTTTAACCTCTCGTAACAATTCTTTGGTAGCAGCCTCTCTGGCATGCATCATCTTCATACGGGCTCTCTTGAAAGCCTCTGAAAAGAGAAAAGCATTATATCATTTGAATGTTTACTGTTTTAACTCACTCAGTGCCACGACTGACACAGTTGCAGCCAATGGTCGCCAACCACTGGTTACCAAAGCTGACGGGTGTGTTTGCGTTATTGCCTATTTATTTCCTATAGAAACCGACATGCTGTTGGCTCTGGCAGTTCCGAATTTTAAAGTTAGTTCCCTTAAATAGAGCGCTCGTATATTTGGTGAAATGTATGCTTGTTGGGTACTGTCATTTCCTCTGTCAATGATGTGACATATCCCATGCTTTGCCAAAGGCCTAGACCTAGATCAAGTAGGCCTACATAGTGACGAGGGGGCCAATTGCTCTAATATTTTTGAAATCCTTGATAGCTATCAGATTCTACGCCCTTATATTGACGGATTTTATTAGATTCTATGATTTTTTGCTTGTTTTGGTTGTAGTTTTGTCATCCGAAAAAAAATTTTTGTTTTTGAAAAATGTGAATATTTAGAGACACCTAAAATCAAAACTATTAAAGATTTTCCAAAAGTTATTTTTACATCATATAGTCCTTGTTTTATCACTCTACAAAATTACATGATTCTACGTGAAAAAATAAATAAGTGCAGTAATGATTTTTTGCTAAAAACCTTAAAAGCCCCCGAATTGAGTGTATTAATACATTCTTTGGTTGCACCCTTCATTAAATTAAGACGGCTCCCCTCATCCTCTCTTGCTCTTCCCCTGTACCTCAAATACACACTGTCCTATTACTCTCATCAATCTCATCCATGTCTAACTGTCACCTAACCTTGCAAATCAGGTCACGATATTGCTGTTAGTCACACATTCATCACTACAATTTTTACAATACAGTAGTCTCCGCCTGATAACCCACCCTTCGGGTGACAAAGAGAAGGGACTATTATACGGAGCGGGTTATTAGACATATAGGCAAGGGGGTAACAAAATAAAAATGAACATGACATATTACGTAATTGAATGTAAAGTGCATGTAGTTTAATCAGTGTAAAGTCCGATGATAAACTAAACGATGATTGGCTGCAAAAAAGGCTAATCAATAGTCTATAATGACAATGTCACCTATGGGTATGGGTGTTCCTCTTTGTCCCTCCCACTTGTTTGCCAGCTGGGCCTTCTATAACATAATCTTTCATAATAGGGTCATATGGGAATGCTTAGGCTCCACTAAACATTTCTCAATGACCAGACCAACAGCCCAGACTATGTAGGAGAGGGTGGCATTACTCTTTTGTTCTCCGAGGCAGGGCGGGGCCTGTGCTGTGGTGTAGTTGACCAGATGATCAAGGTATGATTGTGTGTCTTTTGTGAGACAATTGGTTTGGGTGTCTGTTCTTTTATTGCCTTTGAGAGTAACATGCTTTTAAATTTTAAGTCTTGACATTGATGCTCAAATGACTTGTTACAAATGTTTATAAATGGGATGGCTGTATTGTGTTTAAAAATTCTTTCTCATCATCATTGTTTATTATGGGTCCAGTGAAAAATTCCGGGTTTTTAGGCAAACGTCTGGTCTGAGAGCGAGTTATAAGAGGGGTGCTTTAGATAGTACAAAAAAATATTTCACAGAAACAGCAGGTTATTAGATGGAGACTACTTAATTATGCTTAACAGTAATACATTAGAATTAGAGAAAGGGTCTTGCCACATGCGAGTCACAGGGCCAGACTGCATGATAACAAAGAGATGTTATTAGATAAGAGCACTTTTTTCTCCAGGATTTTCGTTTTTGCAATTTTTAGACAGTTAACCTTACAATTTTTTGCAATTTTTCTTTTCTAAAAATGCAATTTTCCGTGGGGCCAGTATGGTATGTTTTTTTAACTTCTGGATATTTCATTATAACCCCTAAACAATTATTATGGCTTCTACGAGATTGCAGAAGTTCCTAATGTTACTAATAACTTACCAAGGACACTGGTGATGTTTGCCTGCATGGCAGTAATTCTGTGAATGAAAGGGGAAGTAATCATGTTTTATTCATTAATTCATTTTAAGTATTTAATATTAGCTGAGATTCACTCTATTCACTGTCAGTGTCGATAAAGCAGTTGGTCTGAGGGATTATAAGGATATATATGGGTGAAAGCTCAAAATAAAAAGAAGGAAGAGAGAGAGAGAGAGAGGGAGAGGGAGAGAGATAGATAGATAGAAAGAGAGAGATAGATAAATAGGTAAATAGATAGATAGATAGATAGAGAGAGAGAGATAGATAGATAGATAGATATAGATAGATAGATAGATAGATAGTTAGTTAGATAGATAAATAGATAGATAGATAGATAGTTAGATGGATAGATATATAGAAAGATACATAGATAGGTTGATAGATAGGTAGATAGATAGATAGGTAGACAGTTAGATATATAGATAGATAGATAGATAGACTGGTAGAAAGATAGATAGGTAGATAGTTAGATATATAGATAGTTAGATAGATAGAGAGATGGTTAGATAGATAGATAGTTAAATTAGTAGATAGATAGATAGATAAATAGATAGATAGATAGATAGATAGACAGGTAGTCAGATAGATAAATAAATAGACAGATATAGTGAAAGTGAGAGAGAGTGTGTGAGAGAGAGAGAAACAGAGAGAGAGAGAGAGAGAGAGAGAGAGAGAGAGAGAGAGAGAGAGAGAGAGAGAGAGAGAG
>JBBPCV010477447.1:0-11725 GCA_037974505.1 Plocamopherus tilesii
TTTCTCTCTCTCGCTCTCCCCTCCTCTCCCCCTCTCTCTCTCTCTCTCTCTCTCTCTCTCTCTCTCTCTCTCTCTCTCTCTCTCTCTCTCTCTGTCTTCCTCTTCCTAGTCTCTCTGCCGTCCTCACTCTCTCTCTCCCTCCCAGTCAGATTCTCAGACATAGAAATGCCTTCTGATTCATAGTCAGTTTCTCAGCCATAGAAAAACCTTATGATTCAAAGTCAGTTTCTCAGCCATAGAAATTCCTCATTGTTCAAAGTCCGTTTCTCAGCCATAGAAATTCCTCATTGTTCAAAGTCCGTTTCTCAGCCATAGAAATGCCTCATTGTTCATAGTCCGTTTCTCAGCCATAGAAATGCGTCGTGATTCAAAGTCCCTTCCTCAGCCATAGAAATGTCACTTGATTCAAAGTCCGCTTCTTAGCCATAGAAATGCCTCATGATTCAAAGTCTGTTTCTCAGCAATATAAATGCCTCATGATTCAAAGTCCGTTTCTCAGCCATAGAAATGTCACATGATTCAAGATCAGATTCTCATCCATAGAAATGCCTCATGATTCAAGGTCAGATTCTCATCCATAGAAATGCCTCATGATTCAAGGTCAGATTCTCATCCATAGAAATGCCTCATGATTCAAGGACAGTTTCTCAGCAATATAAATGCCACATGTTTCAAAGTCCGTTTCTCAGCCATAGAAATGCCTCATGATTCAAAGTCTGTTTCTCAGCAATAGAAATGCCTCATGATTCAAAGTCCGTTTCTCAGCCATAGAAATTCCTCATGATTCAAAGTCCGTTTCTCAGCCATAGAAATGTCACTTGATTCAAGGTCAGATTCTCATCCATAGAAATGCCTCATGATTCAATGTCAGATTCTCATCCACAGAAATGCCACATGATTCAAAGTCTGTTTCTCAGCAATAGAAATGCCTCATGATTCGATATCTGTTTCTCAGCAATAGAAATGCCACATGATTCAAAGTCTGTTTCTCAGCAATAGAAATGCCACATGATTCAAAGTCAGTTTCTCAGCAAGAGAAATGTCACATGATTCAGAGTCAGTTTCTCAGCAAGAGAAATGTCACATGATTCAGAGTCAGTTTCTGAGCAAGAGAAATGTCACATGATTCAGAGGATAGAAGCGCGCTTCAGCACCCGGGATTATCGTACCCCCAGCCGCGTAACATGACAACGATCATCAAGGATCTGAAGTGACCTACTTAAATGGAACGGAGAAATAAAGCAGAAGTCGCATTGCTATTAAAAACCAGTCGAGGGTTAGTTGAAGTGCCATCATAGCAACTGATTCCCTTGACGACGGCATGCAAAGCAAGAGGGCAGGGATGTCGATACAGCCGCCTACCCCATTCAAGGACAAATTAATTCATCGACAGTGGGTTTTTTTTCATCTCCCATAAGTCTGGGGAATAACTTCCCATCAATGGTAAAATAACAATAGGATCCTAACTCAATTGAGAAAATTTTGGAGGAAGTTGTTCTATGGGTTGTTTTTTTCTGTGAGCATGTCTAATGACATAATCTGACGGTTTTCTAAATTTGTATTATTCTTTTTATGACAATACACAAGAGAGGGAATGGAAATTAATGGAAGAGGAAAAGAAGAAGGAAAAAATCAATTCGATTGTTTCACAAATGAAGGTTGTAAACTTTAACAAATAATTTAACTTAATTTCCTTATTTTCTTTACTCGTTTTCACCAGGAATCGCCAGCCCATTACCGCTCGTCCATCTGGATGCTAAAATACAAGTTTCAAGAAATAAATAAATAGAAAGTAAATAAACAGTAACAATTCTATTGACAAAAAGAGCAGGTTCCATAATTATGTCCCGCACACTCTATAAAATCCATCATTGTGAATGGATGGAAGAAGAAAGATTCCTCTCAAAACCTAGAAATCGTTGCTGAAAAAAATGACGGATAAAAAGCCAACAAAATGACGTAATGCCAGGCGAAGCTGTAGGGAAAACAAAGAAAAGTAAACCAATAACCGCTCCATTATTCGTCGCTTTGGGTGGCCTTGGCAGGCTCATGGGATTGGCCGATAGCTATCACATGACGTACACAGGTCGTACATTACGAAAAGAGGAAGTGGAGTCTAGAAAGGCATCACCAGACAAAGGGGGACAATTCTATAATAGGCTTTCCTTCTTTTGTGGGTCGGCAAATTTTCTGAAGCAACATGCCGCCATCTAATGGAAAGGTGTTTACATTTGTTTCTGAAAACCAGAATCTGGTTTACATCTTGAGAGAGATCTGTGTTATTACGACATGCTTGGGCGTTGAAAGGCGAGGACTCAACTAAATAATGAAACATAAGCAGATATAGAAGGAAATGCGTAGCATTGAGTAGGCACTCCAACTGATGGTTCGAAACCCAGTGACGGGTGCGATGTTCTGACTTCTTGACAAAAGTTATTTACACGTGTTTTTTCATCCCCCCCCCCCCCCAAAAAAAAAAAAAAAAAAAAAAAAATCAGTTGTAAAATGAATACTAGGCTGTAGGCAGTGAACGATCTTGTCAGTATATTCCTGTAATATGGCTGCTACTCTGTATGCGTCTCAGAGAGTTGAGAATACTAGGGGATAAGGCGGGCCTGTCGGAGAAACCCCCGTAAAGCCCATAGAGCCGTGGGTATGCGCTATATAAAGTCTATATTTTGTATTTATTATTACAGACACCAATTAACGAAATTTTAGATCGGTAGATCAATAAACAGTCAAGGATATTAAAAATTCAAAGCACAGACATTTAGGAAGGTAGATAAGAAAGAATCTCTATTCTTATGTACACCTGTGCAAAATGGGGATTGAAGAAAGTGGATGAAAACAAATAGCAAACGTTCCATGAAAACAACTGAAAATGGTTCTTGGATTTAGATATCCAGTACATATTTAAAATAATGCACTGTATATAAATGCAATGAAAAATCAATTTCTCCAAACCTTATAATCACGATTGGGACTTTTTGACCATACCATGAGGCGCAATCAAGAAATTCTATCAAATAGATGCATGCACCTCATTTCACTGATATGGGACCAAAATAAAAGTGACGTCCAGTCATTTCCCTGCCTATAACGCTTAACAACGATCGATCGAAAAGATCTAGCGAAGACCTCAAGACTATTAGAGAAACGGCAGTTGATAGACAGAAACAGAGTGTCTTCTGCACAAAAATAAGGACGACTGTCATGGCTGCATAGTCAGACGACTAAGCTAGTGTACGGATTCAATTCAACTAAATCAGATAAGTTGGTAAGTCCATAGGAGAAAGGTCGGAAGCTAGAACTAATTTCCTTTTTATATTATTCTATAATATGTGCATCCTCAGACGGTTGATATGTCGATAAATGAAAGAAAAAAGAAAAATAGAATGTATAAATGAAATGTATTGATTTTCAGGATGTTCTTGTCCATTAGCTGAACTAATAGTGGGGGCTATTCTTTGAAGAATTCTTCTATTTATGTCGCACTAAGCTAGGACATGCTATATATAATTTCAATAAACAAAACCATATCAAACGAACACGTTTTTTTAATTTCAGACAGTCTAGTACGGCGACAGCAATATAACGGTAGCGATTGTATTGTACATGAACGAAAAGATCCAGCTGTCATCTAGTGAGGACCGCATGATCATTAGGGTAATTACAGTAGATTGATAGGAATGTAGAGTCTTTTTCCATGTAGCATAGCTGGCAAACATGAGACATTCCTTTGTCGTGATTGGACTCTATAGCTCTAATCTAGGACCAAATTCTAACTATATCTAATTCGACTCTTACAGGGCATGTGTATTCATTATAAACTAAACGAGCTATATGGCAAAAATAATCACACACACGCACACACACACGCACACTCACATGCACACTCACACGTACACTCTCTCTCAAAAAACACACATACACACACATACACTCACGCAACGTTATAATGGTAACCTGAAAATTTGCTCAAATTTTCAGGAACATAATTTTTAAAAACAGCAACTTCAAATTATAACACAGAAATCAAAACACTAGAAAGAGTTACTTTTTGCCGCGTAGACAATAATATTCAGTTCAACAAGGATTGTCATTTGTTTCGAAAAAGATGAAGAAGAAATACAAATGTATACATTTTTGCCTATAGGCATTATACAACTACAATATGAATACATAATGTGCTTGGATTGTGGCTAGTAAAATATATTTAACAGAGCAATGAGTAAAATATATGAATTCAGCGTGATACAGGGAGCCTCCAAAAAGCTCACGCGCACGATTTTAAGGCCGTCGCTAGCCGTGGCGAGGTCTAATCGATACGGGCTGTGCAGGCAGGGAGGGGGGGGGGGCCTGGGGCGGCGAGGACGGCGGTGATTAGAGAAAATCTGGACATCAAATCTAATGCACTGATTGCCGACAATTAATTGTTTTCTGATTTTCTGTTTTGGAGCACGGTGAAATCTGGATCCAATCAATGAGCTAACACACCAATAATTTTCATTGCTGCGAGAGAGGCTTTAAATGCGTTGGGATTTACATTTTCTCCTTATTTAATGGAGTCTCACGGTATCTGTCGTTAAAATGCGTACACGTCTCGGTGTTTAATTTCAAGGCCAAGGTTAAATAATAACATGCGTTGGAAAGCACGCTTAATCACATTTCTTAAAATTGAATTCTTACTCTTCTTCTAAATGATGTTATAATTTCGAGTGATCTAAACTCAGGAGGCATATTACTTAAGCTATGCTTGGTGGCGCGTATTCGTATCTGTTGGCGGCGTTTTTGGGAGGAGATCTTAAATTATAATGTAAATCAATGAAAAATGAGGAACACAAAATCATAATCATGATAAAATATTTTAGAATGAAGGAATGCATCACAATGAATAATTGTAGAAGAATAAAAATATAAATCCCCTCCCTTTGATAAAATGCCAATACTAAGTGTGTTAAATTATCGACTTGATTATCAAAGCTCCTAAAATCCTTCGTAGAGATTGACACAACATAGACAACGTTAAGAAATAAGGAAATGAGCCAGAAATTTAAGGAAAATCTATATTTAGTGAGATAATCTGTGTTTGCGTTTCAATAGGGCGGTCACCTATGAACGAGTATATTATATGAACGACGTTATTTTTCGTTTTCCCATCTTGTATGGCGACATAGTCTCTAACTGGGAAGGACTTTCTGCCTGCGAGAAATGGCGTTCGGAGTTTGAACACCTACAGTGAAAAATGTGACATTGATTTCTTGGTAAACAATCCTTTACAATCAACATTTTCTCATCACATTCATGCATAGAAGGAGTGTCCGACAATAAATAGTGGAAGACATTATTATTAATATTATTGTTATTATTATTATTATTATTATTATTATTATTATTATTATTATTGTTGTTATTGTTATTATTATCATTATTACTATTATTATTATTATTACCACTGTGATCGAGTGATGACAACAGTTTGGTATACCCCATGGAAGATGAACCGGATTTTGACTCTGAAAGGCCATAAGGGGAACCATTAACATGAAGGCCGCATGGAATACCATTACGATTGACTGGGTTTGCCCCAAAATAGAACAAACAAATAAAACAGTCATGATTATTGAAGCTCAGCATTTTTATGCCACGGACACGGCATCTATTTACACCTGAGAGCATGCAGCGGCGGCTTGACACCGCCGGATTATCGAACATCGACCTGGCTTGCCAACTCGTGGCACTAACTGCTACGGGCGAGAAACTCTGAATGTTTCAGACAGGAGCAGGGAAACCAAACAAACTAAAGCCATTATAATATTACATAGAGCGTCCAAGCTAACAGCAATGCCATCATGCTCTTTGCGCTTCAAGAAACAATCCGTGATATCCCAGAAGACCTTTTTACTCCTAGCATGGTAAAATGAACGCCCTTCTCAACACCACTGCCAATAAGCTTAAGAGCATGGCATGGCAAAACATGCCCAACTGTAAACAAAGATGCAGGGACAAGTTCAATAGTAACCAGGAGAAACAGGAATGTGACGTCAAATAGCTCAACTCTAACAAACAAAAGACAGCGCCGAATTCAATCAGTGTTAGGATCAAAAGGCTAGAAATGGTTGTGTAGATTATCATTGATTTCGATCTTTTTACAGCTACTGCATCAAAATAAAATAAAATAAAATAAAGCTCGTTTTTTTAAATTTCTATCTTTTCCATCAACAGCAACAAGAACAACAACATAACACCAAAAACAATAACCGTAATAAGACCGACACCTATGAAAGCGAAATGAAGCAAAGTAAACGGATGAGTCAAAATCAAATCAACTGTAGCTTGCTAAAGTCATGTGTGGCTTATCTAAATCACGTGTTGCTTGCCAAATTCATGTGTAACTTGCCAAAATTAAATCGTGTGTGGCTTGCTAAAATCGTGTGTGGCTTGCTAATCGTGTGTGGCTTGCTAAAATCGTGTGTGGCTTGCTAAAATCGTGTGTGGCTTGCTAAAATCTTGTGTGGCTTGCTAAATTCGTGTGTGGCTTGCTAAAATCTTGTGTGGCTTGCTAAAATCGTGTGTAGCTTGCTAAAATCGTGTGTAGCTTGCTAAAATCGTGTGTGGCTTGCTAAATCGTGTGTGGCTTGCTAAAATCGTGTGTGGCTTGCTAAAATCTTGTGTGGCTTGCCAAAATCTTGTGTGGCTTGCTAAAATCGTGCGTAGCTTGCTAAAATCATGTGTGGCTTGCTAAAATCGTGTGTGGCTTGCTAAAATCATATGTGACTTGCTAAAATCGTGTGTGGCTTGCTAAAATCATGTGTGGCTTGCTAAAATGGTGTGTGGCTTGCTAAAATCGTGTGTGACTTGCTAAAACCGTGTGTGACTTGCTAAAATCGTGTGTGGCTTGCCAAAATCTTGTGTGGCTTGCTAAAATCGTGTGTGGCTTGCTAAAATCGTGTGTGACTTGCTAAAATCGTGTGTGACTTGCTAAAATTGTGTGTGGCTTGCTAAAATCGTGTGTGGCTTGCTAAAATCATGTGTGGCTTGCCAAAATATTGTGTGGCTTGCCAAAATCATGTGTGACTTGCTAAAATCATATGTGACTTGCTAAAATCGTGTGTTGCTTGCCAAATTCATGTGTGGCTTACCAAAATTTTGTGTGACTTGCTAAAATCGTGTGTGGCTTGCTTAAATTGTGTGTGGCTTACCAAAATGATGTGTGACTTGCTAAAATCTTGTGTTGCTTGCCAAATTCATGTGTGGCTTGCTTAAACTAAACAATTCTGGTAATTTCTTTAACCATGCACGGTGGAACTCTAAAGAATGACATTACGTAAAGGTTTGTGTGACATTAAATGGGCTATGCTGGTATAAAACGTTTCAGTAGAGTTAGATTTTCACACAAAGCAAAGAAGCTAAATCGTGCTATAATAATAATCTTTTAATTATTTTTACAGTACTTCGAAGGGCAGCCTTATTGTTTGAGAATAGAGCAGCAGCAGGCCTGTCCATCACCTGGTCAGATTCCAAAGCTTTACTTACAACTCGGCCATACAGACAAAGAAAATCCCCCTTTTTATCGGCATTGTGCACAATCCATTTTTCCGTTGCAGGACCGAATTAGGATTCCGCCCCCACACCCTGGTCCCGTCGTATCTCAGACGACCCATATGCATGCCAGGCGGGAAAAGAGAGCCTTGGAAACGTTGAGGTTGTTAAATTGGTGCCGGGACAGAATGAAATCTCAAGTCTTGCATCCTATCATTCTCTCCTTCCTCTCCGGATTCAGACACTTCTGAGCCGAAATTCCCGGTTGCGTCATGTCAGGTCCGGGATACGCATACCCGTGAACGCAGTCAAGCGGAACCTTTGGCAGGAATCGGCTGACTGCAGAGTGCCCCTATAATTGGGACGAGTCGAAAGGAGGAGAATACGAACGTTTATTGATTGATTGACATATAATTACTTCATCCGTATCGAGGGGCTGGGTTGGGTGTGGTGGGGGGATGCCTTGTTTAACCATGGTGCAGACCAACCATCATTATGACGTCATACATAGCCTTGTATCTAGCCACACAGAATAGATATCGTCACGAAGTCGACTGACCCCGATTACGGAGAGGTATAATGAATAGAACTTCCGGTCAACATAGCTGACAACATGTTGATGCCGAGCCTTGCTCGGTAGATTTGTCTATAGTATTCCATGTGTTTTCAGTATGAAGCAAACTAACAGTTTTAATCTCAACATCGGTACGTTCAACGTATCAAGAACCAAACAAACACAAGTAGAAACAGAGGTAGACACATAAAACTTTGTCGTTGCTTGAAGACATATTCAAGAGACGAAAACTAGATCTAAAGTTCCATCCAACAAATCCATTAACCTTTATTTCACTGATGTGGGACCAACATAATTATGTAGGACGACCAGTCACCATACTGCCTATAACACTTCATAATGATCTCAAAAGAATGCCGAATGGAAATATAAAGGTTGTCATCTTTTGAAGACCTCAAGACCATGAGAGAGATTGCAATTGATAGACAGGAATGGAGAGTCTTCGGTAGAAAAATAAGGAGAGCTGCCGAAGTTGCAATGTTGGATGACTGTGCTAGCTTACGGATTTAACCCTTTCGGTGCCATAAGCTAATACATCGGGATGAGCATGATTTAACTTTTTGACTACACTTTGTTCATGTATTGGCGTTGAGAATTTAGAAGGGTGTTCATTTTATCATGCTAGGAGTAAACAGGTCTTCTGGATATCACGGATTGTTTCTTGAAGCGCAAAGAGCATGATGGGATTGCTGCTAGCTAGGACGCTCTGTGTAATATTATAAAGGCTTTAATGAAAGAGTTAAATGAGGTTCGTACCTAATGTGCGCCTATGGCGGTTTAGTATTTAAATCGTGCTAACAACGATATATCGTCGATTGGCACTGAAAGCGTTAAGGCATTAATTCATAATGAATAGAAATAAAAACACGACCCCGCATTTTCAGATATTTCGTCTCCATTTACGCCCGAGTTTCCGAATTTCAAGAGGAAGACAATGAAGTTGAGGATGAACATGATCTCGATGAAAGAAATCGCAAGTTGACTTTTAAACAGTTGCGTTCATGTTCACTCCTTTGCAACAATAAAAAGTAAAAAATGAAGAAAAATGTAACGAAAAAAACCCCAACTCTATGGCCTATTGCACCCGACAAGATTCGATTCACACGCGTGGATGGAATTACTGCCCGTCTTGCTAGACACGGCATACAGAACCCCATCGCCAAAACACGAGTATGATAGTACCCCACTCGTTTCGTTTGCTCATTATCATAGCAAATGAAGTAATGAATTGGGTCCACAACGTGGGTTCATACTCTGATCAAGACTCAGAGAAGCCCCATTGATGAATTACATAGACCATTTTGCCCCAATGTTGACGATATTGTAGTAAAGTTATTGCTGCGTCTTGGCTAGTATTCCAAGAGAGTATGGATGCCTAGTAATACTCCTTCCCATCTGGTCTTTGCCACTTCTACTTAAATTCAGAGTAAAGAACTGGTCAATAAGTCTGAGGTACAAGGGGTTGTAGGGGTGTATGCAACCGAAGGGCCATTTTTGGTAGGAAGTGAATTTTGCTAGAGTGGCAGCATAATTATGGCCTGCTCTTGTCGATTTTAACCACCGAGGGTTCTTTTGCATGCCAAAGCCACATGGGCCCTCCTAGTTCATCGACCGTCTTATTGAAGAATACGATACAAAAAAAAAAAAAAAAAAAAGAAGAAAGAAAGAGGCCAAGAACCAAAAAGAAAGAAAGAGATCTAAAGAATAACGAAAATAGCATTTCTTTGGAGATCAAACATGGAATGGTGGTACCAGTCGTCTTGCTAAGAAAGAGAGAGAGAAAGGAGACAGAATAAAGAATAATTACATAATAGGAGATTCGCTTACTTAGTCTTTCAAACGATCTCTTTTTCTAGTCATTGCCAGATGATGAAAAGGAAAAAGTACATAGCTTTGAACTTAAATCCCATCAAAAAGTCCTCATAGAAACATAAGTTATTTTGCACAGAACAATTACCTATTTCTATACGATATGTACAAATTTCATAATAAGACTTGAAAACAAAAAGAAACCGACTTTTTCGACTCTTAGAAGAAAACAAAGCTCTTTAAAAATTAAATATATCAAAACCTGCCTTTTATACCCCTCGAAAAAATTGATATCTTGCAACACATTTTATCTCAATGAAGTCACAAAGAAAACCTTCGGATCTTTAGTCCGATATTAGATCCATCCGACCCACTTCATTCACGTAAATATCATAAGACAAACAGAGCCAGCCGGACATTTATTGACATGTCTTTCTACCAGTAATTATCCATTCCTCAAACGATTCTGGGATGTTTAGCTTTGCATTGATCAATTGATTCTCATGTTTAATTTATTAAACATGTAACTTGCATCTAGTTATACAATGTTAATCATGTTATATCTAAATTGCAATAACTACGTGGGATGTGCCCGCAAAATCCTGTTCCACCAATCACTATGAATCGTGGGTTTGACTTATATGAAATGTATTAAACATGTAAATCATACATAATAATACAGTGTCATAATTTTACATCTAAATTTCAATACAGATCAACCTAAAACATTAACATAGTATCATATTTGAGACACGTTCAAATCTGTGGTGGTATTCAGGTCCAAAAAGAAAAACGCCAACAAGAGGAAACAATTTCCTTGACTGTTTCTTAAAAAAATAGATTTAATCATCTTAGCAGAATGTTCCCAATATCCATGACTATACTATTATTGTACGATCATCAATAACAAAATAAAACCAACACAGTCGAGCCAAATCCTGTCCCCTTTATACCTTGCCAACCTGTGGTAAAAGGCATACATCTACGCCATGAAAGCAGAAATAGAAAATTTCAGCACATATTGAATGCAGCAAAGGAAAACTAAATTATCCGAGAAACATCCTTTAACGATTGCACTCACCCATAGCTACACGGCTGTACCTAAAAACAAACAAACCCTGTTTCATCGATCAATATCGATCATGGATCAACACGAACATCAAAAAAATATCAAGAGAAAAGAAAACGCAAAACGAAACGGTGAAAGGCCAAAATGTTACGACTTGCCAGATTTATAAGGAAAGGCAATCCAATCATGTATGGAGGAACGTATTCATACCACTGACAACTCAACAAAAGGCTTTAGTGATTTGTCTAAAGTAAGAAATGCAAAGCCCCTCTGACAAACGACCAGATTACGTAGAAATCACAAAACCCAAAACAAAACAACTCCGTCTCTCTCCACAAATAAAAAGTAAAATAAAACCCCAAATAGAAAAGGCTACCGTCTTAAATAATCGATTTTGCTGTGCTCACTTCACAGAGCGAAAAATTCCCCTCCTAAGCAAATGAAGAATTCAGTCCCAGAACAAGAAGTTCCAGAAATAAAAAGTCACTTTGAATGGTGGCGTATTTGTGAAAAACCCGAAGCCGGAAAAGCCTCCTGCCAAGACACCATTCCATCTCGACTCTTGCGAATGCTAGCAAACGAACAAATGTCTTTTAGGCATACGTCACTGTCTGCAGACCAAAGTCCACAAATCTGAAATCATAAAAATAAAAATAAAATAAAATTCCACTCTATTAATCCCCGAAGGGAAATTATCTTTTGATTTTTAACCGAAAACCGAGCGTCAGCCG
>JBBPCV010478557.1:0-11725 GCA_037974505.1 Plocamopherus tilesii
TCTCTCTCTCTCTCTCTCTCTCTCTCTCTCTCTCTCTCTCTCTCTCTCTCTCTCTCTCTCTCTCTCTCTCTCACACAAAAATAACTGGGAAATAAGATGCACAATGAATATCAAAGTGTTTATTCTTTTACAATAATGAAAGAGGAGTGTCGAAAATGTTGATAAATCGCATTAGAAAAAATTAATAAAACTACATCTAGATTTTATGAATTGAGACACCACAGAAAATCGGTTTACAAATCTCAGTCCAACATTAAAAGTTCATTGAATTTGAACAGGGGCATTCAGCGATGTATGATACAGTGTCTTTTCTGTGACAGAAAATTATGACACTCACTAAAAGCAGTATAGGACTAGCCAGCTAATTATCCCTTGTGAACATATAGGCTTAGGACTGTTTGGAACTGGATCGACCTTCTTTAGTTTTAATTACACTGTGATGGCCTAGTGTTTTCAACTGGTGATAGCGATAGGCCCTAGATCTAAGCCCTTAGTCAATACCGTGTAGCCTGATACAGTCCAAGCTCAGTGCATGCCTCATAAATGCACACTTCACCTAAGTGCCCATTTTTGCTATCATTAGCCTTATAAAACCCTATCATTAAGCATACATTGGATTGGCCTCACTTTGGACAAGTGCACGCTCATTTCTTAAAAAATCACAATAATAGGCCTTGTAAAGAAAGGGCACACCTGATGCAACATGTGAAACACAACACTGACCATGCAATACCATGCCAGTGCTAATGAGATCAAAGCCAATTTGACAAAAGAGACGCTAGACATACACGTATTTCACGATTCATACCAATTGGCGAAAATTAAAACAACAATAGACTCGTCTAGTCTTCCCGAAGCAACTCTCGTAATCGTTGGACAATGAAGTGAGTCCCAAACAGCCAGCGTAGTGCCAAGATGGCCGTAATAATTTCTAAATAACTGGCAATGTGATGAAAAGCTGTACAGCTGAGGTAAAAATGGGTACGGTTTCACTCTCTCTGTCTTTGATTGGTTGATCAACTATTTGCGACAGACTTACAAACATGGCGTTGAGACTGGGTGGGCCTAATGGTAGCCTGAGGTGCCTAAAACGTGGTCTGTCATGTATGAAAACATGTATTGGATGTGTAATTATGTTTGCTAAAAATAAACAACAAAAAAAACCAACAAATAATCAAAAGACAAAACACACACACAAACAAGGGGTGTGTATCTAATGGAGAGTGATGGGTGTTTCACTGCCAGACTGACCCAATGTGTATTGGCAGTAGGTATAGCATATAAGGTGGTTGAGAGTCAGGGTGGGTACCTGACAAGACATGGTCTGTAGTTTTGCTGAACACCTCTGCGGCCACATTTCATTTTATAAATATTTTCCGTTTTCATAAAATTATGCCGTGATTAAGATTAAGACAATATTCCCAGAACAAGTAACAGTTAAAACGGGTCAAAATATGGATAGAATGATGGCTGAAATCCATCAATTAAATCTAAAATCTCATTGCTCAGACTGTTAAGAATCTTTAAAAATTAATCCAAAGGAATAATGACACTATAAGGAATATTTATGTTAAAAATCCAGGCAAATGGTGCATCAAATATATTGAAAAACCTTTGAAAATGAGGAGAAAGACAACACAGCTGCCTGTCAGGAATTTCTACAGAGAACAAATACATTTCTTAATAAAGTAAAACATGGACAATCAAAATACATTAATATTTCAAACATATTTGCCTAGCCCTAACGCGTTCACATTCATCGGTGCACTGTATATAGCTCATCATGCAAAGCAAGTGATGTTACATTAAAATCATACATTCTTGTTATTTTTGTTAACTCTACATAATAAGCAATTCAAGTCATTTAAACATCTTGAAAACTTACCTATTTTCATAAAGACACATGTGGATCGATAAATCCACAACGGGAATGTCTGTCCAGGCCATATCACACGAATTTGATCCAAAAGAACATTCTCTATAAGTCGACTGTTTTGCTCCTTTCAAAATTAAGAGAGAAATTAGAAAAGGTCATTAGAACCTACTGAGTTTTAATTAACTATCAAGTGAGAATCACCTATCAACTGAGAATCTGAATTCTTTTATAATTTAAGCAAACATTATACACATTGTATTCATTATTTCAGTAAAGTATGAGAACTAGTAACATGAAAAGACTGCTAAACCAAAAATTATCCTAAATGTTGAAGCATTCACTGTGTGGAGATTAAAGTTAACATACTGGAAAACTATGTGCTTCAATTTATTTTTTTCACTCCTTATCCAAACTTATCAACTGTTTGCTCAAACATAAAAAAAATCATCATTTTTATGCAGACAACAATAGCTGCATAGCTGAAATTACTGATTTTTCTTGATTCCAACTGACTGCAGTTTGTGATAGATCCCTGTGTATTTAACTTGCTGACTGCATGGTAAGGGGTGATATGAAAGTGATGCTACATACATGACTGAGAGTCTAACCAGTCCAATGACTCATACTCTATCCTCAAGTGATAGACCACGTAATATTGAAAATTAAATGATAAAGAAATTAAATTATGAATAAATTTACCTTGATCAATTATCAGTATAAATTTGGATGTATCCAAAGATCCACTATGTACTACATTATTCTTTAAGTTCAAATAATCGTATGGATCTGGCGCAAAGAGTGCATTTGCAGAGTTCTCCAAAAGTATACTTTAGAGTCATTACTTGGATTAATGGTGTGTGTAGCTCATCGAGCAAGATTATCCATGATGCATTGCCGATTTCGACACATGTGGTAATGCTCTTGAATTGAGCTTTAATTAAAAATTTACTTCCTTTGCTTTGGGATACGCAATTTTTTTATATTATTTCTTTTATATCCTGTTAAAAATGATTTATTCCATAATTTTTTATTTTCTTTAATGAGTAATATGGCATTTGCATCATACTATAGTCTGGATGAGTGTTTTGCACAGCGTTATATCAGTGCTCGCTTAGCCCTCGCTCAGTCTACCTGTCGACCTGTTTGAACTGGTTCACCCCGAGGTCGACGTGCGCCACCAAGCCCTTTATACGATAACTGGCTCTATGCATTTTATTGCTAATATGTTTCCTTGCTCCACTCGAGCGATTACTACACAATCAATATGATTTTTTTGCTGTAAGCAAGTTAAATGACCATACTTGCCACTTGCCAAAGATGAAATTGCTAGTATTTATGGTCTTCTTTTAATAAAATCAATAAAATTTTACTTGTGTGACAGGAAAATCTGTAATTATGTCTTAATTAATTTCTCCCTTCCAATATCTATTAAACTCCCGGATAATAATTTTATATCATTCCCCTACCAGTATATCAAAAATATCAATTACAGCACTTACCATTTTGCCATTTTGGGGAGTTTTTTTAATCACTGATTGTCATAATGCAATTGGTACATTCCTGTTACATGAAAGCCCTGAGTGAAACAAACTGGCTCTCTCAGTGTAACAGTAAATTATCACATGAACACACCCTCTCAGTTTCAATTACACTTTTTTGATGCAAAACAAGAATACATCGTGATTAATTTGAATTGTTAAATATTTTATACACTCTAGCATTTATTTTTTCTTCTTTACATCAGACATATTATACAGGGTGGGGGAAACTTGTAATAAATGGCTGTTCAAAATGAATTGGAGATGTGACAAATCATTTATGATGCCATGATATCGCCTTTCCAGCTCACTGATAGCCTGATGGCTGCTCTCTGTTCCTGGCTCTCCCATCAAACCAAGTCCAAATTTGTGTTGTGTGATGAATGGAATGCAGTGGTGTTTGAGTATGTATTGCTTTGGGATGTTTTTATTGAGAAAGTTCTGTCTGTATATGGCCATGTAATCATCTATTTTGGCTCGCATCATACCAAGAGTGTCTTTAGTGATGGGCCGAGAGTGTGAGATTACATTGTGTACTTCAATAAAGGATTGATTTAATTTGTCAAAAACCTCTTCAACTGAGTCTGCATTATCTATTATGTAAGAGTTGCATGTAAGTGATTCAGTCTATTGTGACTAGATATTTGTGGCAGTGATTTCTGACGAATGTACGACTGTGATATGCTTGAGGTGTTATTCTGTTTCTTCAAAACGGGATCTTAAGTGGTAGCGACAGGACCTGACCTAGGTGTAATTTTTTGATGTGTTATGAGAGAAATTCTGTGTTCTGCTTCTCCAAAATGTAAGCACAGCACAAGAACGGAAAATCATAGAAAGACCAAATTTTCACACATAGATGGATTAAGAGTTGTAGAAGCACGTGTTATCATAAGAAAGAAGTGGGAACAAGTGGTTTCTAAGTTATAATGCCTGAATATACCTACAAAGATACATCAATTGCGGTCGGCGCGCAACCAGATAGGCACAGCCATTTGACATCAGTGACCTCGTCTCAGGGTGCGGTGAGACAGGCGGTAACAGGTAAATTAATTGCTTTCCGGCCAATGTTTGTCTCACAGCCTAGTTAACATTCAGGAGGCAAAATTTAACACCCTGTTTGGCGATTTTTCACCCAAAATACTAAAAGAATTCCAAAGTGTTGACTACAACTTGTCAGATCAATTGGAAAGAAAAGAGCGTCCTGGTGATCGTTTTTAACATAAAGATATTGTCCTTTGTTTTGTTTTGTTTCAGGGTCTTCCTTTTTATATTTTTTAGCTTATTTTCATTCTTTAAACCATAAAGGATGGTCCATACCACAATCTCCCAGTCATCAATTGACAGTGGCTCCACGAGGACCTTTTTGGCTGAGGGTAAAGACGATTTTACTAATTTCAACAGCAACTGAAAAAATGAGAAAGAATTTCATGGAAGCAATCAGACGTAATAAAAAAAAATTCCATAGGGAATTTTAAAACATCTTCACACTTGCAAGAAACAATGTTTCTTTAAGCATACTTGTTGACATAATGGAAAATAATGGAATTTCAGAAAATCTAATTAACTAGACTAAATAATCACTTATGTGCAGGGAAAGAATATGTAAGAGAAGGAGTTGCTCTAGCTGTAATACAGTTTAATCAGGAAAAGAAAATCAAACTTTAACACACTATGCATACTCGAACAGTGAGACAAAAAAGGGAAATGGAATTCCATCCATAAAAATGCTGTTCTCACAAAGGCAAAGAAACTAAGAAAGACAACCCACTAAAGGCCAAGCACTACATACAAAATGAGACATGAAGTCAAACTAAAGGTGCAAAATACTTTCATCAAATCATAAAATTATCAATTGATTTATATGGTGCACAGAATCATTCCCAAAGATCCTTCTCAAAAAGCCAATCTTTCATTGTCACAATCATGAAAAAATGCTTGTATGTCATTATTTTGATAAGTGGCTGGAGTCATTTCCATAGTCTTTAGAATGCTTTTGAAAATATTCCATTTCTCAGAAGCACATTTGTTTGTGATAAATTTTTCCAACAAAAGTCTTTCCATGACTTCTAAAGACAGTGAGCACTCTCAGAGCTCGATTATAATTATAGTGCTTTCCTGTTATCACACCATTTAGGGATCCAGCGACGCACATTCCAGCTTCCAGCACAATCTCTTCACATTCAGAGCCTTCTAACACGTTCCCTGTAGCATTGAAATATGCACATATGATATGGAAAGACCCAAGCCTTATGAAGACATCTTTATAGTTGTTAGGATTACTCCATATAATGTCATGTGCCTTCTTTGCTATTGCTAAGTCAAATGTGATGATTGTTTGTTCTGGTCCTAATATTTGGCTTTCTTCTTTTGATTTTCTCAGTACCTCTTGGATAGTGGCATTTACAGTTGCTCAGCAATGAATTGGTTTCATATATTGTACTATTGATGGGTATTCTGGCGCATCAATCATTGTTGAAAGAAACAGCCAACCATACCATCAGGGAACTGGTGTGTTGTTCTCAACTGAAATCTCTCTTCAAGATCCAGAGAACATGATGTAGGTCTGCTTTGAAGATGATACAGTCTCATTTGTAGGAGCTTCAGTGACTTTAATGTCTGGTTCATTCTTTTGGGAAACGACACATGCAGCTAAATTATCCCGGACATACTGCATTGATAGCCGTTTTGTGCATTGTAAAGTTATACTTGTAGCTTTATCTGGTAGATAATCCTTTTCCCCTGAATATTCTTGTATGGTGATCCCATGGGTTTAATGGCTAATGGGTAGATCATTTGCCTAAGAGTTTCCTCATGTAACTCAAAATTGTCCCAACAGAATTCTGTGACAAGATTGTAAATACTCTACAACATTCCACATGGTAATACACTGTCACTGTCTGCAATGTCGGTTTCCAATTGAAGGACTCCTGAGTAAGAAATGAGGTGCCCAAATTTTCCAATAATGTTACAAGTTGTGCACTGCCAGTCAGATGATGAACAGTCATTCCAAGAAGTAACTGTTTCGGTAGTAGCCATGTCCCTTTAGTCACTGAAGAGCACATCTGAGCATATCTGAGCGATGGAGTGCATTTTTTGTTCATAAAATCTAGAAAAGGTTCGTTCATAGCTTTGAAAAGTTATGACTAAAAGAAACGAACACTCATTTTATAAAGTTATATTACTAATAATATTATATATTACTACAAACTATCTTATAGTTTGCGAAATCACAAGAAATCATAAAAAACAAAGTTTAAACATAAACAATGTTTTTATCGTCTAAGATATTTAAAACTTATTTGCATTACAAAAAAGAGCAGGTTTTCTGCTTTCATACGAGCAATTTCAAAAGTACTTAATGACAATATTTGATATGACTAGTATTATGGTCGAAATACCCCCATCCCCTCTCTTAATGTAAACTTTAAAGAAAGGGAAGTGTTATTTTTTACTTGAAAAGAATATGTACACAGTAATTACTTTCTGCAAAATGCAAAACTGCTGGAGAATATTTCATAAAATAAATATTAAAGGGCTTTTTTTTTTCTATGCTGTTATCTGATTTATCTAAGCCCCATGTCATTTTGAAAGAATATACCCCAAACTATGCGATAACAAGGAGTAACATAACCAAAAAATGTATTGTTAAGTATTGGGCCAGATTGGTTTACTATAGACTGACACGTTTTTAAGACAAACAGCTTGAATCAGTTATTAAAAACAATCCAGAAAATGAAAGTTGCATTCAGAAGAAACTTACTGGTTCATTGTCCTTAAGTCCAAGTTTGTCAGCATAAAGGGAGGTCAACTGCACCTTATCCCCAGACATAAGAGGAGGTGATGATCCATGAGTACTAAAATAAACCTTGCCCTTGGTGCGTACTTCTGCTTCATATACATGAATCTGTTAGAAGGTAACAAATGCTGAGTGACACTGATTTGGCCTCGTAATAAATATAACAAGTAGAGAAAGGTAAGTGCTAAGAAGTGTGAAAGCAAGAGAACATTTATTTACTGCCTAACCCAGTAATAACCTGCCAAGTGATATGTTAAATCTTCCAAAAAGCATAAAAAGGCCTATGTACTTTTAATTTTGATTCATCTAAAATTGTAGTGCAATCTAACTTTTTCAGAGTTTTCTTGCTACATAGAAGAAAAATGTATTCAAGCTGGAGTAATTGTTGAAGTAATCTTGTATTCTTCCAAATCCTTACTAACACTTTTGCCTTGACATCAACATTCTCCCCCAAGCAGTGCAATAAATTGCTGATAGGGCTAAACCATTTTTTTTTTAATGTTAAACCCTTCACACACAAATTTGTCTTTCCCTCCTCAGACACATAGACCTTCCTACAATTTGGATGGCACAGTTCAATTTAGGATATCTTCACTTAATGTTCACTAAACCAAGGACATCAACTACAGATTACTGTAATATGGATATATACAAATGTCTCCAGATTTTGTCTGCTTTCAATTATGTGTGAGACAGCAAGTAGTTTGGTACAGATATTATGTTAGATATGTACAATTATATTGATTTCTTTGTAGAAAACTTCAGTGTTTTAGTTAATTCTTTCCAGAAGTCAGGGAAATACTTGAATTCTCTTCTGTCCATAAAAGATACTGCTTTTGAAGGGAAGTATATTAGAATCAGCATTAAGAGCATTACCAAATGACAGAACCTAGAAAACATGCTCTGAATATTACTATACACGCGAGTATGAAAACTTGTGCAAAAAAGAATATAAAAAATATGATGTCATTATAATTATACCATGATCTATCAGGAAATGGAAACTGGTTTATCAGTCAGCGCTGTCCACATATGACAATTGCGAGAAAGACATTAAACATGTGGACAAGAAATGCTGAACACCTAAAAAAAGGCAGTCTTAGCCTGGTATCTAGTACTACAAGCATGCCTGTTCATGAATTCTATGACACTGACACATGACAGGGAGTAATTTCAATCATGAGACAAAGGGACATGATAAAAAAAAAAAAAAAAAGAGAAAGAGAGAACAAAGAGGGAGACTAAAGAAATGAGACTGAAGTAAGTGAAACCTTTAGCTTGAAAAACACCAAAAAACACATAAAATAAAGAAATAACAATTTTTAAATGGAAAGAAAATAAGCAGCAAAACAAATAGGAAAAAAGGAAATAAAATACAATCCTATAAGTAGTTTAAGGATACTCTTTTGATAGGCAACATACATAATATGTAAATAACAGAGATACCAGCACATTTCTCTGGAAGTACTGCTATAACTTTAAAGGATATTGTCATGCTGCTGCGCAGTATTTCAGAGAGGATACTCAGCACTCTGCTGTGCCTCCAAATCCAAGTCATATTATGACATCCAAAACAAAATTGTTACAAATTATATCCAAATTATCTTTAATACAAAACAAACAAATTATTCTAACCAACCTTAGCAATTACAACATCTTGATCTGATTAATATATTTATGTCAACGTATGAATAGAAGTTCGGCATTTAAATTATCTGTGCATATTAATATTATCAGCTCAACTTTTGTGTCCAACATCACTCTGACTACAAAAGAATGATCACGTCTTTTAGGAATTCAACCTGCTTTTGATTTTGAGGCAATTACTGTCACACTTCATTCTTATTTATGTGAATGTGTAACAACTGACATGTATCATTTTATTGTTATCCACATTGTAGTAAGGGACAGTCTTGTTTACATTGTTGGTAAAATCTACTCACGTTTTGTGTATGCCGTGTGTGTTCAGATTGTCAGCAATGTGTATGTGAGTACATACAGGGTCAGTGTATATATGTTGCTTGCGTATGTAATAGATGGATGTTTACTCAACCTACTTTTATTATGATTCTTCTAGAATATTTGGAAAGAGTGAGTATATTCTAGAGGCAGTGTTTGTTTATTTAAGACGATATAGAAGGGTGGTGAAAGAGAGAGAATATTCTCGATGTGGTGTTTATCTATATAAGCTGTTGTGGAGAGTGTGAGTGGTCAGTGCAGTTAGAGAGCAGTTGTACGGTCAGTCAGTCAGAGAATGTTTAATCTAGTCAAAGCATTGTGATATTACATTATCTTTATACCTTGTATCCAGTAACATTAAAGTTTATCTCAAGTTTTAAAATCAGTGAGTTGTAGACTTATTTCTTTTTAACCCGCGACTTGGGTGACAGTAGGAATTATACAGCAATTACCCATATCAAGTTAGGGCTAGTTCTTCAAACCTTTGTCCCACCTTCAAGTAGTGACAGTATGATTTTAAAGTTCTTTTTCCATTAATGTTTACAATTTCTTCAATATATTTGCATGTCATCATTTTTGTCATCAGGGAGATGACCAACATTTTTTGAATCATGAAAAAAGCTCAAATTTTTTTTTTATTATTTAAATATGAAAAATTGTTACTCACCCATTAACAACATTTTCATACAATACAAAAAAGCTTTGAAAAAAAAAAATCAATCCTTGGGTTCACATTTTAAGGATTTTGAGGATTTATAATTATCATATATATTGTGATGACCAACACGAAATATTTATCTTCAAACTTTGTTGACTTGGTAAAAAAAAAAAAATGAAAATTGAGGAGCAACATTTGAAAACTTACTCCGTCATCTCTGGTTCGAGTTGGGGTTGCTGTTGGCCCAGAATATTTCTTATGGAAAGAATTGACTTGGGTAAGGAAACAGTGCCTGTGGCCACCTAGTTCAAGAATTGTTGTAATAGTATTCATTTTCCATTTCTCTTTGGACCTATAAATATAAACATCCAAGATATTTTAAATGTATTTTAAGATCTAGATCTAGGTATAGATTGATCTTAAGGAAACTATTCAGTTAAGCAATGTGTAAAAAATCATTGCAAGGAGCTACTGAACTTTTTGATGGTTTTATGAAGAGCTCAGTATTTGCTACCATATTATGTTCCCAAGACTTCTTTCATGTTCTTGAGATTCCTATCATACATTCCCGAGACTTAAATCCTTACAAAACACAAGGCCCAGATGACATCCCTAGAACAGTCTTGAGAAACTGCGTCGATCAGACCACCTCAATGCTGGCTGTCATCTACTAGCAAACCCTAGACAGCAGCAAAATGATGTCAGACTCGTTGGGAGCCAACATCACTTGCTCCTACAATAAAGGAGACCGCCACTCCCCAGAAAACTACTGCCCAATCTCTCTTACATCAGTCGCATGCAAAATCCTAGAGCACATTATCTGCAAACATGTTCTCAACCATCTAGAATCCCACAACATCCTCAGAAATTTAAATCATGGTTTCAAATCAGGCTTCTCCTGTGAAACAAAGCTCAGTTAAGATGGAGATTATATGTTTAATATGAATGTTGCATGTAGATCTTTGTAAACATAGATCTAGATTTAAATATCTGTGATGGAAATCTTGTTCTTGTCAAATAATTCACAGTACAGTCATGGGCTGTACTGTACTGTGTGCTTCCCTAGTACTTTTAGATTAAACTGCCAGTTAGTGTAAATTGCAGTAAAGATATAGAAGATTTTAAACAAAATCTTAAACATATAACATTAACATGTAAATGGTAAAGTTAGCAGCACGTTGACAATAATGCTCAGTTGACTGAGTCTGTCAGCTTTTATGAAGACGAAGAAGGACCCACCAAGAAGAAGAAAGAGAAGAAGTCCTCACTATCACCCAAAACTTCTATACATCCTTAAGCACTTGACACTGTGCCACATGATAAGCTACTCTACAAACTCAACCACTATGGTATTTCTGGCCCAATAGATGCCTGGTTGACCAGCTTTCTAACCAAAGACAAATGTGAGTTGCTTTAGAATTACAGTGTTTTTAATAGGTTTTATGAAGAGATAGATATTTCTATGTTCATTGCCAATCTGCAATGTTCAGCATGCCGGAATGCAGCATTTGGCAGCCAATTGATTTTCCGCAGGCCGAAAATGTTATCTAACCAGCCCCCCTGATACCTCTTACCGGGCCCTCAGATTAGAATGTTTTTTATTAGGTTATTAGGTTTTATTAGGTTTTATTATTTTATGAAGGGATAGTTCTAAGTTCAGCATGCCAATCTGCAGTGTTTGGCATGCCGGTATGAAGAATTCCCCAGGTCATTGGTTGCCTTCGGCTTTGTCCTTTTTTGTGATTAACTGATTGTTGTTGTTATTTTTATTTTATTTTTTGTATTGTTTAGTTTGTATTGTATTGTATTGTATCGTATCGCAT
The DNA here is from genome assembly GCA_037974505.1 of Plocamopherus tilesii. NCBI lineage: Eukaryota > Metazoa > Mollusca > Gastropoda > Nudibranchia > Polyceridae > Plocamopherus > Plocamopherus tilesii. Next base: position 11,651 of record JBBPCV010478557.1, read on the forward strand.
TGTATTGTATTGTATTGTATTGTATTGTATCGTATTGTATTGTATTGTATTGTATTGTATTGTATTGTATTGTAT
>JBBPCV010479668.1:0-10000 GCA_037974505.1 Plocamopherus tilesii
GTATCATCAAAGCCATTGTATCATCAAAGCCATTGTATCATCAAAGCCATTGTATCATTACAGTTATTGTGTCATCACAGCCCTTGTATCATCAAAGCCATTGTATCATCAAAGCCATTGTATCATCAAAGCCATTGTATCATTACTGTTATTGTGTCATCAGAGCCCTTGTATCATCAAAGCCATTGTATCATCAAAGCCATTGTATCATCAAAGCCATTGTATCATTACAGTTATTGTGTCATCAAAGCCCTTGTATCATCAAAACCCTTGTATCATCAAAACCCTTGTATCGTCAAAGTCATTGTATCATCAAAGCCATTGTGTCATAAAAAGCCATTGTGTCATTACAATTATTGTGTCATCAAAGCCATTGTGTCATAAAAAGCCCTTGTATCATCAAAGCCATTGTATCATCAAAGGCATTGTGTCATAAAAAGCCATTGTATCATTACAGTTATCTTATCATCAAAGCCCTTTTATCATTACAGTTATTGTGTCATTAGAGCATCATCATCATCATCATCATCATCATCATCATCATCATCATCATCATCATCATCATCAACAACAACAACATCCTCTTCATCATCATAATTATCATCATCATCATCATCATCATCATCATCATCATCATCATCCTCCTCCTCCTCATCATCATCATCACCACTACCACCACCACCACCACCACCACCATCATCATCATCATCATCATCATCATCATCAAGAACAAGAACAACATCCTCTTCATCATCATAATTATCATCGTCAGTAGCAACAGCAGCAGCAGTGGTAGTCGCAGCCGCAGCAGGAGCAACACCATGACTTAGAGAATAGATGGAAGTAACAGAACCATTGGGAGCATGCAGCATTGAAGCACACATAAATTGAATTGTGTTTGTCTTTATCCTTGGTCAACAGCGTATTCTTTTCAACTTGATTTAAATTGACACAAACACATACACACATAAACACACACACACACACATGCACACACACACACACACACACACGAAACCCCCCCCCCAAAAAAAAAAAACAAAACAAAAAACAAAAAAGACAACGAAAACAAATAGCGGTTCTTGTTCTGAAGATGGGGTTTAAAATAATGAACAGTGGTAGTTGTGATGTCGTTTTTAATAAATGTACATTTCTGCGAAGCGATATTCGTGGGGAAAAAATTGCATGAAGTCTTCAAAATGTTCCTACGTTTTTCTTTGTTGAACGAATAATTCTTGACGTTACTTCTCCTTCTCTTCCACGACCTTTGTGTATACACGCACGCCAACCTATACCTCTAATCTACAGTGTGTACAGGTGGGATCGCTTCCCATCTGAGGTGTCAAGTCGATTCATTGAACAATCACTTACTCGACGTCATAAGAACAATCACTTACTCGAAGTTATAATATATTCGGAGCTTAATACAGTCTGTTATTATAACTCGGCATTTACTTCCTTTTCAGAGTAAATTACATCTTAGAAGAACCGACTGTGTGCCGACCGTATTGTAATCTCTCAATTCCCAATGTTGCTGAGTGTCAGTCATTGGTTAGGTGACTCCAACTGTCAGCGGACCATTACTACAATAGTAAATTAGCTCTGATGGATACTGTGGGCGTGGTCATCCGAAAAGTTGAGGAAGCAAAGGTAGTAGTTTCCATACACTGGAGTTATCTTTCAAAATTTTACATCTAACTTTCAAAAGATAAACATTCGAGAGAATGGCCGGACCTAGAAAAATATTATTGATAAGGAGTTTCACGTCACCCTCTTTCAAACAAAATGGCAACTATTCGGCATCAATATGGCCATGACAGTGAAGACTGTTATTATCATTACTATCCCCGTCATGATGTCGTAAGAGCGGCCAGGTTTCGGAGACGCGTCGATACATCGTCGATAGCAGTCTTGCATTCTTGGTCGACAGATACGTGGCTGCATTGCCTCGTCACAGTTACAATCCAGCGACGTGCTGTCTTCATCTAAGTATGGCTGGGACATCGTGGTTTCCCGTATTCTTTCAGAGTGCACTGAGCCATCTAGACATGGCTGGAACGTTGTAGTTTCCCGTATTGTTTCAGAGTGCACTGAACCATCTAGGTATGGCTGGGACGTCGTTGTTTCCCGTATTCTTTCGGAGTGCACTGAGCCATCTTGGGATGGCGATGCGCAGCCTTCGGGACCAAATTCAGAGACCCCTTTCACATGAAGTCTTCGTAGGTGAATGGCACTTTCTTGTGACTCGTTGTCCGCACAACCACTTCGTGGGCAGGTCGAGTGGGAACCGCATCGCGGTGACAGGGGGATAGCGTCGCCTGCATTGAAGCTTTGACAGGATACGGCGACATCGCGCACCGACGCGGGCTGGCAAGGCAGCAGCTCGTCGTATGAGTGTTGAGTCGTAGCCGATACGACGTCACTCGTCTGTACGTAAACGTTTTGGCCCAGATCACAGGTAGTCGTGCCCGTGTTGTGCTTGTTCAGATGCAGCAAGTCTTGGCTACCGCATTGGGACGCTTTCCCGGACATGACTCTACGCGGGCACGTTGATGTCCCGTGGTCGCGGAGAGACGTGGTCGACGTGCAGACACTTTTTGGTGGCATTGATTCAGCGCCATATTCGACGGACAAGTTCGATTCTACTTCTCCTACACATGGGTTGACCTGTGTGCCACTTTGGCGTAAGGTTGAAGTCGACGATCTGTTCAAGCATTTGGGGCCGATCCAAGGACATTGACTGCATTGCATTGGAGGACCTCTTGGGAGGCATCCGGGTTGCATGGAGGAGTTCGGCCGGCATTGACTCAATGGGGTCGAGCTAGAGCACTGCAACTTTTGTTGATAACCGTTGCAGCACTGGGCCATACATGCCTCGTCGGTAGGACAGCAGCGGCGTTTTGAATAGAGGCGCCCTGCTCCGCATTCTTGCTGCCTCGCACAGCCTCCATAGCTTCTTTCTCGCCCGGCTGTTTCATAACAACTCTGTTCTGCTTCATTACAACATTGTCCCTGCATTGACGCCTCGCGTTCTCTTTCGCAGCAGCTCTTTTGCTGCATAGAGGCCTCGCGGCTATTTGCATAGCAACACTGCCGCTTCATGGTGGTGTCGTCGGTGCATTGAGAGTTCATGGATTCATTAACGTTCCCTGCTGGCACTGCTGTGTCCTGCCCGCATTGCGGAAAGTCACCAGCGTCAGGGCACTGTGACTGTGATGGCTCATCGTGGGAGGGTTGATGCACCGCGGTGCCTAAACTGAGGTTACTTGCGTTGATTTCGTTAGAGATTTGTGATTGTTTCCGGTCCAGGCTGCGTTGGTATTGCGCTGAAGCGTCGTGGCTTTTTTGTGACATTGCGGCTGTAGCACGGTGTTGCGGATGGCAGTTTGAGGTGTTGCAGCTGGATCGAGGCTGGTTGGATGACTCGTCGCTGAAATTAGACGACCTGGGTGCCAGGAGGCTCCGAGACGGCACTGACGCATTGTTGCTGATATGAGACGTTGGGCTTGTGTATATGCGGATGGAAGCTTGGGTTGAGGCGCCGCTTCCGCTGTTAGACGTTGTGGATGCCCTGAGGCATTGTGACTGCACTGAGGCGTCCGAACCGCATTGAAGCTGCTTCGGGGAGCCATTGTTGGACTTAGGCGGCGAGGTCGCGATGAGAATTCGTAAAGGCATTGAGGTGTTGTCCAGACCGCGTGGAGACTTATTTGAGTCCGCACGGAAGAGGCGTCGCGACCAACATTATTAAATGTCAGGGCGTTCAGGGGACGTAACTTCTGCATCGATGGTGTCAGCGACCTGACAAGGAGTAAGACGCTTGCTCCATGACGGGGAGAGGCATTCGTAAGAAGCGATCAATATTCTGAGATTATTATCTAAGGCTGTCATAATAATATGCCCCTCGATGTGATGTACCGATGGCGATATTATGTATGGTGGCATTATCCTGAAGTCTCTTGACGAGAAAGCAAACATCTACCATGACATCGGGAGAGTTTGGCAGTCATCATGCAACTGTGTGCATTGAAGTTGGGGAAGAGCTTGGAGAAGAAAGATCAGCCTGAGGATGAACGGTAGAAGGTCTGGTAGATTATTGACTTGATGTGAGACTTGGGACTCTTGTTTGAGACCTAGTTTTCGAAACACCCCAATGAAAAATCCGAAACTAACCTAAAGGGAAGAATAAAACACGATTAAGTATATTTGTTTTGTTTCCCAAGTTCTGCCTCTTAAAATAGAGTAGAGAAGTCCTTTAACGTCAATTTTGACGATCTTGTAGCAATGGCATTGTCACACCTGGTCTAATATTCTACTTAAGAGGAGTATGGATGCCTTGACACACTCCTTTCCCCCCCTGATCGTTGTCTCTTCTACTTGAATTCAAAGTAATGAATCTGAAGTACAAAAGGTTGTAGGGGTGAATAAATCCGTAGGATTTGTGGTAGGAATAAAATCTTGTCAGTGTGGTTGCCGATATGGCTGCTCTTTTCTATTTTAAACAACGAGGGCTTTTTTTACATGCGAAAAGGCACGATGTCGAGAGTCAGTGTCTAGTTTAGATTTGTAGTAATCGTAATCGAAAGATGTATTAGGTTGTATCTGTATAATATAAATTGGGGTACTTCCCCTATCATAACGCAATCTCTATCCATTAACCCTAACCCTAGATCTGTCCCTTGCCCCAACCATACACCCAATCCCAATTATAGCCTAACCTTAACAAAATAATATCAGAATTATGTGAGAACGATAATAAAATAATACCCAATAAATATCTTATATTATTATATTGAATGCGGACACTCACACTTCCCTGAATAAACTCAATACAAAGAAGAAAAGAAAAAAAAAAAGAGAGAAAACGAAAATTGGTGGGAAGAAATTGCTATGGTGGAGTTTCTCAGCTTATCTATAGACAAGCGTGCTATAATAACGGCTCGGTTGTCTTCAAAACCATTAATTTCGACCAGATTCAAGGACCATGGTAATTTGTCAACATAACAGCAAAACATTTAAAAACATACGTTAAGTATTGGGGAAATTCTGGAAATTACCGATGTGAACCGGGTTTTAATAGTCAGATTCGATCCAATAAGGTGCATACTATTAATTACAGCGTCGGTGAAGCCTACCGATATAAGAAGGTAGAGTGGATGAACGAAGGAAGGACGAAAACGTTTATGGTTTTTATGGTGTAGGGTTTTGTTCATTAAGCGTTGGAGGAGAAAAGAGAAGGGAGGCCCTGTTGTGTAAAGAGTTAAAACCCCAAAGACAAACATGTCGACATCCAGATCTAGTTCTAGTTCTAGTTCTGGTTCCAAGTCTCGACCCATACCTCGTTAAAGTTAAAGTTCCCTTTTATTCAAGCATATCAAAATGTACATGTAAGATGCATCCAGTGGTGGCCGGCTATGAGACAAACAAAAGACTTCTGCCTCTCAAGTCTAGATTAGCTAGATCTAGATCTACGTCTTGACTAGCCGTTGTATGCAGCAGTATTGATCTAAAGGTTCCACTTTCGTTTCTCCTGACGAAGGGCCTCCGATTGGTGATTTTTTCAGCTTCGCGAAAGATTACAGGACGCTTTCGTCTCTCAGCTATGTTTCCTTTTCAATAGTTCGTATAGATCTATAGATTTTTGTCATTTTGTTATACCAATATTATTGATTAATTATAATTTTCTTGTTTTTATTGTCATCGTTATCGCTAATGTTTTCTGAGAACAGATTTAAATCCGGATATTTTGTTTTTTCTTTGATGTAGAGACTTTAATAACATTTGATTGGTCACTGCTTATGTTTAATTTTCTTTTATTGTTCTTTACTCATGTTGAGCTCTCCCCTGCCGTGCCTCGTCTTTAGAAATCTCGGATCTACTTAGGTTCAAGGTTAGGTTGGGGTTTTACACCCCAACCTAAACCCTAGCCCTCCATAATCCTTGACATTTCTTTTTGATATTTATATTCCTGAGATTCCTAAATAAAAGAGTAAATGAAAAAGACAAATTCGGTTTAGAAGACAAACGTTGGCATTCAAGCTGATACTCGACTTTTGGTACTGAGCTCTTCATATAAAAAGGAGAAAAAGCTTAGAAAATTTCAGGAGTCCCTTCTTATTATTTTGGGACGCTGTATAAGTACACAATCATCACATGAAAAATAGTCATAAGTGACATGGTGCACAGAAATTTACAGTACCTTCATATGCAGATTGAAATCTGTTTTCACATTTTCATATACCATTAGATTATGGATTAAACTTCCAGTCAATATGAAAGGCAACAAAGGTACCGACTATTTTAAACGGGCAATTTAAATCTATAACACTGCTATTCAAGCATTAGATCTAGATCTGGATTGAGAATTATTCGACGCATTGCCAAGAATACTCAGTTCAACTGAATTTGTCAGCTTTTTGAAGATCAAGACAATATAGAGTAGAAAAATCTAGAAAGCTACTGAAAATGGTTCTACAAAAAAGCACTGTACAAAAAATGTAATGAAAAACTAGTTTCTCTCCAAATCTTAGAAGCATGGAGACTATTTGACCATATTTTGAGGCGTTACCCTGAAATTCCATTAAAATAATCCATGTACCTGATGTGGGGTCTAAATACGTATGTCGTCCAGTCACCACACTGCCTATGGTATGGTATGGTATCAGGTCGGATCGTATTATAAGCCTCCTGGCTTGTGATCCGGTCTTCTTGTTTAAAAAAATTCCTTTCCCTAAGAACTAAAATATACTTTTTAGAAACTATTTGTTTAGTTGCGGGCTGTAATCAGATGCGGGTTTATTGCAGTATTTCATTTATTGAAGGTTATTTAATAATCTGAAAATTTTGATGCCCAGGCAGTGTCCAATCTGCTTTTGAAAGCCTCAAGAGACGGTGCAGTCACAACATCTTCTGGCAGACCATTCCATTTTTCCACTACTCTGTAAGCAAAGAAGTGCTGCCGGAGGCTAGTGTTGCATCTTGGCTTTTTTAGCTTTAGGGAGTGACCGCGGGTTACAGAGAGTTCTTCAAACTGCAAAGGCATTTCTTTGATTTTGTATTTCTTGTTGCAGAGCTTGTATACTTCTATCATGTCCCCTCTTTCTCTTCTGTATTGCATACTTGGAATCCTCATTCTTTTCAGGCGATCACTGTACGTTAAGTTTTTCATTCCTGGGACCAACTTAGTGGCTCGTCTAAGCACTCCTTCAATAAGGTTCTTATCTTTTTGAAATCGTGGTGACCAGACCACATTGGCAAATTCCAAGTGTGGTCTGATGAGAGCAATAAACAGCAGTCTCATGGTTTCAGCGTCTAGATAGTCGTAGGACCTTCTAATGAGACCCAGGATTTTGTTGGCTTTACCGACCTGTGTTTCAATATGCTTACTGAATTTTAGATCACTATCCATGATAACACCTAAGTCTTTTTCTGCATCCGATGCCCCAAGATTAGATCTTGTTTCTGATCCATGTGCTTTCATGCAGTATGTATATCTAGGATTTGTGCGCCCCAAATGAAGAACTTGACATTTTCCAGCATTAAAACGTAGTTGCCATTTGTCCGCCCATTCCACAAGGTTGTTTAAGTCTTGCTGAAGTTGGTCCCTTTTTGATTGTGTGTCCACTGTGTCAAAAACTTTTGTGTCATCTGCATACATCTCGCAGTTGGACTGCACCACGGATGGGAGGTCATTTATGAAGATGACAAACAGTGCTGGCCCAAGTACACTACCTTGTGGAACTCCACTCGTGACAGGTGTCCAGTCTGAGTATGATCCATTGACTCGAACTCGCTGTTTTCGTCCAACCAGAAAGTCTCTGATCCATGCCAGGACATTTGAGGTTATTCCATATGATTCTGCTTTTTGAAGGAGACGTTCATGGATATCTTACAGATTAAAATTTTTTTTGAAACTTTCCAATTTTCAAAAGTGTCCGGATTATTTACCATAGATTTCATCCAGAAACATCTAATAATTTGGCCCAAAACATTGATACTGTGTGATAAAATTGTATATCTAGGGAGATCCACAACATTAAAAAAACATGCAATTTGCATAGTATAGCAAAGAAAATGTTACGCTAAGTATGTAAAAATGTCTGGATTTGATCCTTTATACTTTATGTACTGTTAAAAGATCCTTCGGCTAACCTAGTAATCCTAGGCCATAAGCCTATAAATCTATATTGATATGCCAACAGCACCTACTTCCAGTACATGGGTGACAACTGTCGATTTAAACTCGAAAATAATGTTTGACCGGGTTGAGAACCCATTCCGGAAACTGGTACCTTCACTTTTTACGATATATCTAATTTGCAGTGTCTTTATATGCGTTATGACCGTTATAACTTCTACATTACTTATCTAGATCTATGCGTTATGGTAGTCATGGTAAACGTATCATAATCATAGAACCATGGTCCGAATCGATCCATCAGTCCCAGCCACTCCTACCCTGCTCTCATGCCCCAAACCCTCTTTTTCCATTCCCAGGCTCAGCAAAGCCAACCTTACCCTACTAGATCTATATAGAGATCTAGGAAGCAACTTCCAAGCCCTCTATAGATCAAGATCTAGATCTAGATCTATATAGAACTAGATCTAGATACTTAGATCTAGATCAAGACTAGATCTAAGTCTATCAAGATCCAATGCGTGGTTATTAGTTATATAAACCTCAATTTTACTTTCACATTTACCAATATCCCTAAGGTGCTCAATATAGCCTAATATCTAGATCTAGGTCTATATATAGATCTAGACCTAGATCTAGACTTCTGGATCTAGAGAGAAGTCTAGAATCTAGATCTAGTCTAGATCTAGTTTATATTCGAGATTTTACATTTACTTACTTTTACTGTTACTGGACAGCTGTAGTCAGGCTAGTCGCCTTTCAGCCTAGATTCTAGATCTAGATATAACACGGAAACTATAGACTACTGTAGCCTGTTAAATTTCAATGTAACCAACTTGAACAAATACTAAGACATATTGAAACAATAGTCAATTTCTGATAATCTTACCTGCCGCAACGTGGGTCGCACTTAACCATTTGGTTTGAGGGCTGGAAACAGGAGTTCGTCATATCGCACACAGTAGTTCTTTCGTGGCACGCCTTGTCAGCTGATAGAACCGGGGCATAGGTTGTCAAGGGGAAGTGAATTCTGGGGTAAGGCACCAAATTGGTCTGAAATTCAGTCAAGTCTACATTCATGGCGCCCTCAAAGCGGAGGGATGTTGTGACCGACGAAACCACTTGACTGATAAGACGATTGAGGTTGGTGTAACTCGGTCGCTCAATGCCCAAGTTCCGACGGCAAATGTCGTATATGGCCTCATTGTCAACCATAAAAGCACAGTCTGAGTGCTCTAAAGTTGTATGAGTTGTCAAGATCGAGTTGTAAGGCTCAACAACAGCATTGGAAATTTGAGGAGCAGGGTAGACCGCAAATTCGAGTTTCGATTTCTTTCCATGATCCACAGAAAGTCTCTCCATCAACAAAGAGGTGAAGCCTGACCCAGTGCCCCCACCAAAACTATGGAAAATGAAAAAGCCCTGAAGACTCTCGCAATTGTCAGTAAGTTTACGAATCTGATCAGCGACACTCTCCAATATTTCTTTTCCTACTGTATAATGTCCTCTTGCATAATTATTGGCAGCATCTTCTTTCCCATTTATCAATTGTTCAGGATGAAATAGTTTACGGTACTCGCCTGATCTAACCTGGTCAATTACGCTTGGTTCCAAATCAACGAAAAGCGAACGAGGTGTATACTTGCCATCGTCGATTTCATTGAAGAAGGTATTGAACGAATTGTCGCTTTGTCCATTTTGTGCTTCTTCTGGGGTCAAGAGGCCATCGGGCTGAATCATATGCTCCAGACAGTACAGCTCCCAGCATGAGTTACCAATCTGAATACCAGCTTGGCCAAGATGAACAGAAATACATTCACGCATTTTGACGCTCACACGCGGAGCGGATCTCAACGTCTAATG